>MBFL02000046.1:0-147830 GCA_001696595.2 Aspergillus hancockii | reverse complement strand
GGAGGGGTGTGGTTTGTAGTTGTTTGGTTGGAGGTAGGTGTTTTTAGTTTAGGGTGTGTGTGGGCTGGTTTAAGAGTGAGACTATGTATGTGGTGGTTGAGGGGTGAGATGAGGTAGGTGGATTGTTGGAGTTGATGAGAATCGCGTTGCGTTCGCGATATGATCCATATCCATATCGGGTTTTCGAATGGGGTTGTTGCCCCGCCGGATTGGACTTGTCTATTGTTGAACATCATGACCGTTTGCGCCAAGTTAAAAAAAAAAAAAAAAGTACAGGAACCAATTAACGATAAAAATTGTAAACAATGGGTATCTACAATACAATGGACAATATTATACACTGAAAATACCTCGTAGCATATTCGAGGATCGCCTCCAAACGCCAATGAACACCACGTATCTATGACCGAATCCAACCCCATCCAATGACACCATGACCATATAACGTAAAAATCTTATTTAGCATGTTTCAACAATCCTCCCTCTTTGATTGCCTCCTGGATAGCAGTAGCATCCCTCTCCAGTTCCTCTCTCCGCTTCACATCAGTTTCGTCTTCGCCGAGTGTGTTGAGTTTTCCGAAGAGCCACGTTTCTTTCATTGTACGGGTTAAAGAGAGAATATCTTCTGCGGCGCGAACCTACCGAGTTCAATTAGATTAGCTTTGCGATTGATTCCAATGTAGGTATATATATAGATGTATCTGTATACACACCAAAGCAGTCGATTCCACATCAAGTTGGTATGTTTCGACCGCTGTCGCGGTGTGGCTGGTACTTTCGGCCTGGTTCGTTCGTCAGTATTTGTCAGAGTCGTGTTAATTGCGAAAAGACAGACAGTCGCTGTTGCCATTATATTCTCGAACCGTTGGAGTAATTGGGAGATGTTGGTGTTGATGCGATCTAAGTTTGGATTGGTTAGAAATGCGGTTTGGGTAACGGTGCCGGATAGGTGCTTGGGATAATGGGGATGCGCACAGTGCAATGCTTTTGATGTCGGTTGGGATTCCATTTTGACGTCTTTCTTTTTGGTGGTAGTTGGATTATGGTGATTTTTGCATTGGTAGATGTTGGAGTGATTACTGATAAGTTGATATGGGTGAGGCGGGTTATTGGCGGTGGGGGGATATTGCCGGTGATAATTTGATCGGTTGATCTTGACTGGTTTTGGGAGTCGATGTATGTCGATCATGCTTGGCTTTGTCAATGTGGTTCTGTGCTTTGGGCTAGACATGAGCTTGTGCTAGGTAATACTAGATATAACTGGTATAACTGGTATAACACTATTGACTGGCAACTACTTCCTTGGTTTGAGGATTACAATTGTGGTTTGATGATTAATACTGTAGCTGTGGTTGATATTCAATGTATACTAATCAGGGTATAGTCTGGATATGGATCATGTCCTGCAATCAGACAGGGTAAATTGATACTGTAGGAGCCCGCAAGATCACGCCCAAGGAAACTGGAAATCCCATCATCCAAGCACTCCTGCCGACGCACTCCAGTCATTATGTGTCAGCATTGTCGACCAAGTTCCACTTCGTGATGGATGAGTCTCTCAATTATTTATGCCAGTAGAACCCTGCTGGCCCTTTAAAGTCGAAGTGTCCAAGTAGTCCATAGCGTATGCGTCAATGCGACTTTTGGCAGATCTACCATCAGAGTCCCGCAAGCTATTCAAAGGTCGTTAAGTCGCTTGTTGTAGGTCGCATTAGTAACACCGAATCTTGAACTTGCATCTATGAACAGTAGTAGGTTCCCCGTGCTAAGCTGCTGTAAGTAGCTTATCTGACGTACTTGCCCTATATATGCCAGTTAGATACCATTAGAAATAGATATGAACAGATATAACCCACCATAAACCTCTTGTGGAAGTCCGATCGCAAGAGATCCTATAAATTATTAGCGTCAAATCAACAAGAGCAAGCCTGCCATGCTTACGTTGACAAACTCTTTCCCTCTCTTATCCTCTGTTCCCCTGGCTTGGTTCTTGAAGACCACATCGTCATCCCATCGGCGTTTCAGGTTGAAGTCTTGAGTGTTGAGCAGCGGGTTTCCTCGGGCAATATCAACCTCCCGTTGTTCCTCCTCCTCGGCAGCACGTTCACGCTCTTCCTTCTCTTTCTGTTCTTGCCTTTCCTTCTTGATTTTTTCCAATTCGCGCATCAATTCGGCGGCCTCGTCCTCTTCGTCGTCGCTAGATTCAATCAGTACGGATTGCTTCTCCCGTAGCGAAGCAGCTAGCTAACCTTTCTTCTTCACTACTATCGTCATCTGACCCGTCCGAATCTGCATCTATATCCCGCGTCTCCTCTAATATTCGCCGACGTTTGGCTTCCGGGTCTTCGTCCTCCATTCCTCCATTACCACCATCGGGTGAACCACCCTCTATCTGGCGATTGGGCGCCGCGCTTTCGACTGTCGGTTCATCTACCGGGACGCCCCTCTTCTTGGCGAAATGAGCAGCTTCTGCTTGGAGTAATTCGGCGCGCAAGTCACGTTGTTGAGCTTCGCTTTCGCCGCCCTGGCCTGCTTGTCTTGGATATGTGAGAGATGACCACATCGATAGTGTAGCTACAACCTACCTAGTCTTCAGGTGTGTATGCGCCGGAAGAAGTCGCTGGTGATACGCCGGACCGCGGAGAGCCTCTTTCCCTTGGGCCTGATTTCAATAAGTCCTGTATTCAAACATCATAAAATGGGCAGAAAGCACGTACGGGATCGAAGGTGGGTCTATGTGCTATCAAATTATTAGCGAAATACACGGTAAATGCAAGATTTCAAGCTTTTTTACCTGTAGTCATGTTTGGCTACAATGTTCGGCTTGCGAAACTCAGATTGGTAGTCACTCAAGAATAGTTTAATGAATGCCGCTGCAAGTAGTGCTCCGCGGACGGCCTCAGGCTTGAGCCTGAATCTGCAAGTGTACACCGCCTTGGATACCTGAGGCCTATGATTGGCCTCGATGATCTACATCTCAGGATCAACTTTGGCCCGCTCTGCAATGACGCTGCGGAGTGCAGGAAATTTCTATAGAAAGTCTGTCTTGCTGACCCCGCTGGGGCCGAGTCCGCCTCCGCAACCATGAACAAAGAAGCACCGCTCTCAATTGCCGAGCGCGACTTCATCCTCAATGCTCTACGTGAGGATGTAAGGCTAGATGGCCGTCAAGCCGATCAGTTTCGTCCCTTAAACGTTTCGTTCGGCGAGGAGTACGGACATGTGAAGGTGCAGCTTGGCAAGACCTGGTGAGTTAATGCTGCTTGACCTTGGTCGTCCGCTATAGTCACTAACCCTACCTTACAGTCTGATTGTCCGCGTCTCATCAGAAGTTACAAAGCCCCACGATGACCGACCATTCGACGGTGTCTTTGCTATTGCCCTGGAGCTGACTGCCATGGGCTCCCCAGCTTGGGAGAATGGCCGGTACGTTTTTCCTTCAACGAACAATCTCTATGCCCAAATAGCTGACCTTCTTGGATACCTAGACAGGGAGATCTTGAAACATACGTGACCAACGTCTTGGACAGGGTTGTCCGTCATTCGAACGCCCTGGATACGGAATCACTTTGCATTCTAAAAGGTGTCAGCTGCTGGAGTGTCCGCGCAGATGTGCACATCACCGACTACGATGGCAACCTAATCGACGCAGCCTGTATTGGAATAATGGCAGGTTTGAAGCACTTCCGCCGTCCTGACGCCGTCGTCAAAGACGGACAGGTGATTGTCTACGGAATCGACGAACGGGTGCCAGTGGCATTAAACATCACGCACAAACCCCTATCGATAACATTCCATACCTTCGATGAAGGCAAACGGGTCATTCTGGACGCCACTCGGAAAGAAGAGCAAGCCTCGGAAGCGGACGTGGTGATAGGCCTGAATAATGCGGGCGACGTGTGCTACCTCTCTAAGTTCTCTGGATCCCCGGTCGATGCCATGGTGTTTGTGAACAAGACTTCTGTTGCACTTGAGAAAGTGAAGGAGCTTAACGGCATCATTGACAAGGCCCTGCAAGCTGACCTTGCGAAAAGGGCTAAGGGCGGCCTTGCGGAGCAGGCTAGAGCGGAGAATGATCGACCTGTTATGGTTTAATTTTACTTTTCTAAAATGGGAGTCAATACGATCAAGATTCGGTGTATGATAGATATCACATAATGGAGTCTATTTTGTGTTTGGTTAGGGATCTTTATGTAGCTCACCAAGCGTCATTCACAATGATTTTTAAAGTATCTTCTTCTTCAAGTCAATTGCCTAAAGAGTTTATACCTAAATCTATCGATACAATTCATTAGAAAGAGACAACACCTCCGCGGCATTAAATTGCTTTCCAATATGCGGCCAGGCAGCAATCTTCAGTGGGACAGTATCGACTGTTTCATGTAAGATTGGACCCACGGTGGGAGAGCATGACAGGTTGACAATTACCAATCCAGAGTAGGGAGTATAGGTACAGACGACATTCAGTTCTCCACAGATTCGCTGAGCATTCATCTAACCGAATGCCAAAGAGCCAGTTCAATATCCCCCCCCCCCCCTTTACATTTAATGTCAATGCACTTGACCGAGACGCACTCAAGGGGGAAGAAGTGGGAATTATGGCTCTGACATTCCCAGCTTGAACATATCTACATTCCTTCGGCAGAGTTGTCCGTAGGTCAATCACTCGGAATTAGCTTGCGAGTCCATACCGATGTCGCGGGTGCCCGCGGTATCCTTCGCCGGGTGCATTGGGTCTAGTGGGAATGTACCTGTAGCTCCTGGCCTACTAGTTCGTGCCTTTCAGGAAGTTTCAAAGATGTATACGTTAGCGCGAATGGGACTATAGTGAAAAAGGACTATCTTCAGCAGCTTTCATTGTTATGTATGAGTGGAGTGTTGTATCAGAAAAGTAAGGCCGTGTTCTCTGATTATAATTTCGGTATAGGAAGGGTTCGGCAAAAGTGACAGCAGGAGAGAATCTTTGGCAACCTCCTGCGTAGCGGTATGGGGCCTGTTTTGATTTAGATCGTATTAAATTTGGTCTCAACTCGGTTGAAGCCGAACAGTCAACAACATAGCTTAGAATTACTTGGGGAAGGGGAAAAAAGACTAAGGATGGAGGAAACATTATACAACTGTTCCCATTGTACTTGGTCATGTTTTAAGTGTTTCAAGGTATACGAAGGCCTTGTCTCAGGTGACAGGTTCTCAGCACGTTAAGGTCAAAATGTCCGACTGACATGGAGGAGCGATCTATCTACTTTTAGTTTACTAACTTAGTGGTTGCTTCTTAACGAGATGATGGAGTGGGGAGGGGGAGACGCGAGCGCATCTTTGAGGCGCAGGGACACTTAATTTATATTTTTAGACCCATTGGCAATAGAATGAGTTAATTTAATTTTGACGAAATGAGATGTCTTGTCCGATCCTTTTTTTTTTATAGTTTCTATTCTACCTCAAGGGAATGATTTTCCCATCGGTCTAGAATAATAAAAAACGGACAGAAAGAAGCCAAAAAAAAGGAAACTAATAAGTACCAATAGTACATACAATGCTCTCTTCTGCCGTAACCTACTGTAAGTAAATCCACTCCCCAGCCACTGACGGAGATCCAAACACAACACCGCCCAAAAGACTAGCGTTCAAAGCCGCATCCCAACGAATAATAAACCTTCTTTCAGGCAGTCGTCAGATTTCCACTTCTCCATTCCCGATCTCTACTACTTCCCGTTCTCTCTAACTTTTCGTGAATTATTGCTCTCTTCCCTTTGCCCTCCCTCCCCTTGCGCAAACCCCCCTCAAAACCTCACCGTGGCTTGCAATCGTTCCATCCTATCACGGTCTCGCTACCCTTTCCTCCTCCCCAAAGCACTGTCGATCAATGCTCCAGGGGCATAGTTTTGCTCTGAAGGTGTCTGCCCGCCCCGAGCATCATGGCCAGCGGTAGGCCTCCAGGTCACCACCCAGCCGCTGGCCGCGATGACGACCTGCTGCAGCTGGAGGACTCGACCCCTATGTACAATGCTGGACAGGGCCCGCCCGTCAACGACGACCATCTGTTGCGACAATACAACATCGACGACTCCGATTACCCCCAACCGCGACCCTCCGTTTCCTACGACCAGTTTGTCGGTGGACAGGCGCCGCCGCACTCCGGTGCCCATGCGACAGTCTCCGCGCATCCCCCGGCTCAGTCCGGCGCCTACATAGGTGATCCTTACACGGGGGCGGCCAATGTAGCTCGGACCTACTCTCAGACCTCGGGTCTGGACAACTATCGGCGCTATTCCATTGACGAGTACGACGATGGCTACTATCACGTGGACGATCACGATGATTACATGCACTCCGACAATCGCGTACAGGATGCGAACCAGCGGAATAGTATCCTGGGCTTGGGAGGCGGAATAATGGGGAGAGCGAAGCACATGCTGGGCATGGGTCAGGAATACTCGGACATGAACCTCCCTCTCACGGAGTCCGGCGCGAGAGCTGCGCGTGTTGATAGTACGGAACATCCCGAGGGGGCTCCTCCGACCCAGAAGAAGTCGAAAAAGTCGGATTTCAAATTTGGCTTCGGACGGAAGAAGGTCGACCCTTCGACTCTTGGTCCTCGCATGATCGTGTTGAATAACCCCCCGGCCAATGCAGTGCATAAATTCGTCGACAATCACGTCTCGACAGCGAAGTACAACATCGTCACCTTCATCCCGAAGTTCTTATACGAACAGTTCTCGAAATACGCCAACTTGTTTTTCTTGTTCACTGCCGTTCTTCAGCAGATTCCGAATGTGTCGCCGACAAATCGTTATACCACAATTGGTCCGCTGTTGATTGTGTTGTTGGTATCCGCCATCAAAGAACTTGTAGAAGACTACAAACGGAGGGCGTCGGATAAGGGTCTCAATAACTCGAAGACCCAAGTCCTGAAAGGATCGGCATTCCATGAGACGAAATGGATCGATGTCGCGGTGGGTGACATTGTTCGTGTGGAGTCGGAGCAGCCCTTCCCCGCCGATTTGGTTTTACTGGCATCTTCGGAGCCGGAAGGCTTGTGTTATATCGAAACTGCCAACTTGGACGGAGAGACCAATCTAAAGATCAAGCAGGCAATTCCGGAGACAGCACATTTGGTCAGTCCGGCCGACCTCAGCCGAATAAGCGGCCGGGTTCGATCGGAGCAACCGAACAGCAGTCTCTACACTTATGAAGCTACCTTAACAATGCATGCGGGCGGAGGCGAGAAGGAACTTCCCCTAGCACCAGACCAGCTTCTTCTCCGAGGAGCTACTCTGCGGAATACGCCATGGGTTCATGGGATCGTCGTTTTCACCGGTCATGAGACGAAGTTAATGCGGAATGCGACAGCGACTCCGATCAAGCGGACGGCCGTAGAACGTATGGTCAATGTGCAAATCTTGATGTTGGTTAGCATTCTGATAGCACTCAGCGTTATCAGCTCCGTTGGCGACCTCATTATTCGACAGACTGCAGCCGACAAACTCGCTTATCTTGACTACGGCAGCACCAACGCAGTGAAGCAATTCGTCCTCGACATCTTTACCTACTGGGTCCTCTATTCGAACCTTGTCCCAATTTCTCTTTTTGTCACGATTGAAATAGTCAAGTACGCCCAGGCGTTCCTGATAAATTCTGACCTCGATATTTACTACGACAAAACAGATACTCCCGCAACCTGCAGAACGTCGTCATTAGTTGAGGAACTCGGGCAGATAGAATACATCTTTTCAGATAAGACAGGAACGTTGACTTGCAACATGATGGAATTCAAGCAGTGTACAATTTCCGGCATCCAATACGGTGAAGATATCTCAGAAGATCGCCGAGCCACCGTTGAAGATGGCGTGGAAGTCGGGGTACATGATTTCAAGAAGCTTAAGGAGAACCTAAAATCTCATCCATCATCGGATGCGATTCATCATTTCCTCACGATGCTCGCTACCTGCCACACTGTCATTCCGGAAAGAAATGAGAAGAATCCCGATCAGATCAAGTACCAGGCAGCCTCTCCTGATGAGGGCGCCCTTGTTGAAGGTGCTGCGACCCTAGGCTACCAATTCACAAACCGAAGACCTCGATCCGTGCTCTTCTCGACGGGTGGGCAGGAGTATGAATACGAACTGCTGGCGGTGTGTGAGTTCAATTCGACTCGGAAACGGATGTCGACGATCTTTAGGTGTCCAGATGGGAAAATTCGTATCTACACCAAAGGTGCGGACACTGTCATCCTTGAACGTCTACATCCCGACAATCCCATCGTTGAGGCGACATTGCAGCACCTGGAAGAGTATGCTTCGGAGGGTCTCCGGACACTTTGCTTGGCGATGCGCGAAATTCCCGAAGATGAGTTCCAGCAGTGGTACCAAATATATGACAAGGCTTCCACAACTGTTGGTGGAAACCGTGCGGATGAGCTGGATAAGGCTTCGGAGCTTATTGAAAAGGACTTCTATCTTCTTGGAGCTACGGCTATCGAGGATCGACTGCAGGATGGAGTCCCCGACACCATTCATACCCTCCAGACCGCAGGAATTAAGATCTGGGTTCTGACTGGTGATCGGCAGGAAACCGCCATCAACATTGGAATGTCTTGCAAGTTGATCTCGGAAGATATGTCGCTACTTATTGTCAATGAAGAGACTGCCCAAGGTACCAGGGACAACTTAACAAAGAAGCTACAGGCTGTTCAGAGCCAGAGTGCTTCCGGTGACATCGAACCGTTAGCCTTGATCATTGACGGACGGTCTCTGACATTTGCGTTGGAGAAGGATATGGAGAAGATGTTCCTGGATCTTGCTGTCCAGTGTAAAGCTGTGGTCTGCTGCCGTGTTTCCCCTCTACAGAAGGCCCTGGTTGTCAAACTCGTCAAGCGTCACCTCAAGTCTCTTCTTCTCGCTATCGGTGACGGTGCGAACGACGTGTCTATGATCCAGGCCGCACATGTTGGTGTTGGTATCAGCGGTCTTGAAGGTCTTCAAGCCGCTCGGTCTGCGGACGTGGCCATTGCCCAGTTCCGTTTTCTCCGGAAACTACTTCTTGTCCATGGTGCCTGGAGTTACCATCGGATAAGTCGCGTCATTTTGTATTCGTTCTATAAGAACATTGCTCTATACATGACACAGTTTTGGGTAAGTGATACTTGAACATTCATCCATTTTGACTGTTTTGACTAATACGCATACAGTACTCTTTCCAAAATGCATTCTCTGGCGAGGTTATCTACGAGTCATGGACCCTATCTTTTTACAACGTCTTTTTCACAGTGCTTCCACCATTCGCGATGGGAATCTGTGATCAGTTCATCTCTGCTCGTTTATTAGATCGGTATCCTCAGCTATACCAGCTTGGACAGAAGGGAATGTTCTTCAAGAGGCACAGCTTCTGGTCATGGATTGCAAATGGTTTCTACCATTCCTTGCTACTATATCTCGTTTCAGAATTGATTTATCTCTGGGATCTTCCGCAAGCCGACGGTCCGGTTGCCGGCCACTGGGTATGGGGATCCGCACTGTACACAGCAGTTCTCGCCACCGTTCTTGGGAAAGCGGCACTGATCACTAACATCTGGACCAAATACACGTTCATCGCCATCCCGGGATCAATGGTCATCTGGCTCGCATTTCTTCCAGCGTATGGTTATGCTGCACCGGCGATCGGCTTCTCCACCGAGTACTATGGAACCATTCCCCGTCTCTTCAAATCACCCATCTTCTACCTCATGGCCGTCGTCCTCCCGTGTATCTGTCTCCTTCGAGACTATGCCTGGAAATACGCCAAGCGGATGTACTACCCGCAGCATTACCACCACGTCCAAGAAATTCAGAAGTACAACGTACAAGATTACCGCCCACGTATGGAACAGTTCCAGAAGGCAATCCGCAAGGTGCGCCAAGTCCAGCGCATGCGCAAACAACGCGGCTACGCTTTCAGTCAGGCCGATGATGGCGCCCAAATGAGAGTCGTCAACGCTTATGATACCACGAGAGGGAGAGGGCGATACGGTGAAATGACCAGCTCCAGAGCTCTGGTGTAATGATCTGCTTTTTTGCTTTGCGTATAAATTCTTTTGCCTCTTATTTTAACCTTCTCTGTTCCATTGCATCCATGTATTACTTGCATCTGTGGCGATCTTCTGGATCACCCTCCTTGCCTCGACCACATACACTCTCTTCCTCCGTTAACCTTACCATTCGTCTTCTTCTTTTCTCTCCTTTTTTGGGCTACACTCCACGGTAGTCCTACTCTTTGCTTCATAGCTATCTTTGTTTTCTCTTTTTATCTTCTCAATGAGTCAACGTGAAAATCTCGAATCTTGTGATATCAATAACTTCGATTATCTTTTTGTTGAATGTTTTTTTGAACATGGATGACTTCTGATGTCTAGATAGGCTAAGGCAGGCTAAGGCAGGCTAAGGCAGGTAAATGGGTAATGATACATTACTCGTCTTCTGCTGAGACTTTCCCTTCCTCTCCAGTAAATATGAGAAGCGTAAATCACATCTAGCCGTTGAATAAAAATCACCAATCCCGATATATACCCTTTTGCCGTGGTCTGTACAGAGCCGAGTATATACAACAAGGCAACGCCAGATTATACAACAACCCACAAAAAAATATAAATCAAAGTTCAGTACCCAAAAACCACCCCCTAAATCACCGCGTACATCTCTCCCCAGGAGGTCTCCAAGCAATCCCCAGCCCCTCCATAACAAGCCTCTCTCGCTCCTCCCACGTCCTCCCCTCCCGCTCCAAATCAACCACCTGCCCTCCACTCGTCCGCTCCCGGACTCCACTCGAATCAAACTTCCACCCGCGCGCCTTCTTCGCATACCGTCGCAGATCCCGCTCAAAAGTCGTATCCCCCGACCAGCCCAGAATGGCGCACCCGACCGTGCGCCAGGGGGAGATGATGATATCCACGCGGCGATGGGGGTTTGGATTCCGCTTGCGTTTCTCGCTACTCTCCTCGGCATCTGTGTTGTCATCATCGAAATGCGGATCCTGCCAGACGACGAGGGCCTTATCGAGACTATCGAAGTGTTTCCCCGTGTCGTCGCCGCGGAAGGGAAGCGTCTGCTGATCCCGGTTTGAGGTCGTCATGTGCAGGGCGAGCGTATGCGTGATCCAGCCTTCAGATTCCAGACTAGCCACGACGTCCACAACTAGGTCCTTAGTTACGGCCTCGTCCCGGTGGGAGAGGACGATGTCGACATCGCCGCTTTGCTCCTTCCCGCGCCGGTACCCGCCTACCAGGATGGATTCTACGCCGCGGCCGTCGTAAGCTGCCTGGGACCGGACGCGGTTCGCATGTTTGTGGATCTGTTTAGCGATGGACTCGACTTCGGGGCGGGGGATGCCGGCCAGAAACTCGTCGTAGTATTTTAGGCCGATTTGTTGCACGCGGGAGAGGGACGCCCAACCTTGTTCGATTATGTCGTCTAGGTCGCGGTAGTCGCGGGTGTAGTAGAAGTCGCGGGCTGTTTTGGCGCCTACGCCCCAAATGTTGTAGAAGGTGTGCAGGGTGCGGAGGACGGGGTCAGTGTCTAGGGTTTTTGCGGCGGGGATGCTGTTGTCTTCTGAGGATTGGTACTCGGCGAACAGGTGAGCGATTTTGGTGTCGCAGCCGGGGAGGGTGAGGATCTCTGAGGGACGGCGGAATTCGTAGGGGTAGGCAGCTATTGAGGCGATGGAGGTGCTGTAGGCTCGCACGCCGATTTCGTCGAGGGTGAGTTCTCTTATTTTACGGATTTTGAGCAATTGGTCGATGAATCTTTCGTTTGGGGGGTGGAGGGGTGCGGAGCGCATGCAGGCGTATAGGGTGTGGTTTTTCACCCAGTCTGGGGCTGGGGGGAGGGGGTTGGTTTCTTCGTTTTCGGAGGTGGTTTGTCGGTATAGTTTTGGGGGTCGGGATGGTGGTGAATGCGCTCGGCGGGCGTACCGATTGGGGGGAGCAGGGGATGGTGGTTTGAAAAGGGCGTCTTGCTTTGCTCTTTGGAGGATGTCGCTTGCTTTTGGGGTTTGTTTGTTTGTGCTGCTAGGTTCGGTGGCAGGACGGTCGACCTTGCGAGCTTGGTATATCACGAATGGGTCGATGGGTACCAGCTCTTTTGCTTCGATGCATTGGTCTAGCCATTCTAGACGGACGACTTGAAGCATATCCGTTTGCTTGTAAGGGGCCGAAGAAGCGGATGCGGCTGACGCTTCGTCCGATGATACAGATCTAGGGCCCAGTCGCTTTAAGCATCTACCGGTATCATGCTTGCTCTGCATGCCGTCCTCTTCGCTCTCCGACTCCGTACTGAGATCGACGGCTTCTACCTCCGCGACGGCTTTCGCGGATCCCGAGGTAGGCTCATGGACATGGCGTCGCTTAGTCGGGCCTTTTGTAGTTGCAAGATCAAGGTCCTCTGTCCATACGCCGCGAGACCTCAGCTCCAATGCAGCTCGCTTCTTTTGGCCGATTTTGCCGAGGATCAATTTCGCCTCGGAGGCATCGTATGTCAGGCGTGCATCTCGGCTGACGAGGTTGTCTTCTAGCTGATGCAGTGATTCCAGGCTGAGGTGAGTGGGGAGCACGAAGATGGGCGGACAGGACGAGAAGCTTGGTCCATGGCCATCGTGCAACGATGAAGTGTCGGATGCGTTATCGGACATGGTAGGTGGTTATATGCATTGCTTCGTATATATATATATATGAAACAGACGGGTATATATAATAAGGTACATGGCATATATCAGAGTAAAATACGAAGTGGTGCATGGTATGTTAAGGTCGAGACCCCATCATGCCCGTCCAGCTAGCTTTCTGATGCTCAGAGATCAAGACGTGTACGTAGATAGATATATAAAGTTCTGGTTCGAACCTCGTATAGTTGTGAAACACCACCACTATCAAAACTCAACTAAGCGCTCACCTGTGATAGAATTAGCATACCGACGATAGACTAAGAGACAGTGTGCATCACCGTAAAACATCATAGACTCATGGAAATAGGTTCCTTCGTGTAGGCGGTTACTAAAGCAAGGTGGTTTCTGGATCATCGAAGTTATGGTCCACTGATGTCACGCGCCTGTGTCTGGGGCAGACAATGATAGTCGCCCGCAGATAATGCGGACCATACCGGCAGATTTAATCACCAAGATCTCAAGTGTAATAATGTTAAGTAAATACGAAAAAAAAAAAAAAAAAAAAGAGACACCGCAAAGCGCAAATAAAAAAAAGTAAGCAGCAAAGAGAAATATGGGTTGTCAAAAGACAAAAATAAATCTCCCCGACTGGGAGTCGAACCCAGGTCTCCCGCGCTTGTTCTCGTATAAGATGACAAGCGGAAATCATGACCGTTAGACCATCGAGGACTTGTTGAAGAAAACCTTGTTTATTTGTTAAATGTTCCAGATATCCCAGAAGTCTTTTAGTTGCCATTGTCTATGCCAGGTTACAGGTCGGGTGGCACCGTTCTAGAGGTGAGACGCCGCGCTAGTCAATCAAATGACCTATTTTACTGTTTTCTCTGTATATAATACACAAGATTAATTACTAGGTAGATGACCTTTTCAACCTTCTCACCATGTAATTTAATAACTTAATTATAAGTACTTATCAAGTACTTTCTAACGGATTCTTAGCCACTTATTCAGTACTTATATCAAATATTCTGTCTCAAGGAATTATTTGTTAACTAAGAAAATATAAGAAAATGCTGTATAAATTTCTCAAAAATATATTTAAAACTTAACTTAGCTTTATTAGTTAAATAAAGTTATTTTGTTCCCAAGTGGTTGTAGATTAGTTAAGAAGTACTTGAACGGTAGATAATTGAAATCAAATTTCACGGTATATAGTATAGTATTTAAAAGCTGAGGTGCCTCGCCCCTACTGCCAAGACCGGTTTTGCCGGCTTGCGGCTTCTCTGAAGCGGCACCTGACCTGTGGATTTTGTATATGCTCCGCTGTACATGTAGAAGCAATCTAGGTAAGCAACAGAGCACTGGAAGGTCTTACTCAATTATATCACTCATCAGTTTCGTTTATGGACTAAGCTGTAGTAAAGAGAAACCCAAAAGATTGCCCTAATTTCAAAGAACCCTTTTCATCTATCATGCCGTACTTGACTTTCATATCTTCATCAACTGCCAAGTGGCCCACCATTGTCCACTATGAGCTTATCATATAGAATAGATCCTTATCGAGCAGGTCCAGCCACCGGCTCCACCGCAACCTGAGACGCAGCCTTCTTGCCAACAGTCCCGTAGCTAGCACCAGGGGCGCCGCCCCGTTCTTCACCCAAGATAGGAGTCTCCGGTCTTGCTACGGCGACATGATCCCGGTATCCCTCTTCGTCGGTCACGATGGTCTTCCCGTGCCTCCTCGCAACCCATCTCCTCCATGGTTTGTATACAAGGACACTAATACCACCAATTACAATAAAGCACCCGCAGATACCACCACCGATGGCATCATAGTAGTCTCCTGCTGTTTGCACCCCATCCCAGAATCTGCCGGTGGGCTCAGCGACGTTGAGTACCAGGGTGAGAAGCTGGATGATACCAATCACGATGGCGACGACAACAGTCAAGCAGGTTAGCACAATGGAATAGTACAAGAAGGCGATGGGGTCGCGGTGGTTCTGAGGTGCTTGGATTTCGTGATCCTCACCGATAAGTGGTGTGCCAGCTGCGGAGCTGTCCTCCTTAGGCGGGAGGAAGTTGGCGGCGGGTTGGATGTACAGTGAGAGCATAAGGGCTCCGTCAGTGGTATCGAGTAGGCACATTCCGGCTGGAAGTAGTGTTAGTTGAGATATTCTCCATTGACTGGGCTTGCATTGTACGCACCTGTAAAGAGAATAGGGAAAATCAGGATGACCCAGAAATCTGTGCCTCGCGCGGCTTCAATAGATGAGATTCCGAGGAGAGCTATCTCCGAGGATGTGTCGAAACCGAGACCAAACAGAATACCAAGCGGATACATCTTCCAAGGACTGGCGATGCGTTAGCCGTAACTTGTTTCTCCCCTTGATATAGAGCAGACTTACCGGTCAATCAGTTTGAACATTCTCTTGAGCACTGAGAATAAGATACCACCGCCCTCTATTTTCCAGGCCTCATCTTCTTGACCCTCAGGAAGATCTAGCACCTTTTGCATCTGTTTGTAGAGCTTATACAATATATAGAAGTTCATGAGACCCAAGAGAATGAGGAACGCGGCGCTGACAGATGTGCCGATAATTCCACCGACAGTGCTAAAGCTGTCGAAGCGTGATGACACGGCTGCCGCTGTGGCGGCCACAACTATAGAGGTGATGATGACGATCCTGGCACGACAGATCAGTTTTGTCATTAAGATGAACGGAATCGAGCGCTTACGTTGAGTGACCAAGGGAGAAGAATGTTCCCACAGTGACAGGCTTCTGACCTGTTGCCAGCAGTCTTCGCGTCATGAGATCGATGGCCTACCGTTACATGTTAGCTGGAATAATTGTATAGAACGTAAGGTACATACCGAGATATGGTCGGCATCGAAAGCATGTCTCAACCCTAAGGTGTAGGCAAGCACAGCATTAGAGACCAGCGATCTAGAGGATTGTTAGTATTTGGATAATTCATGGCTCTGTAGCCCGGATTTTTGGGCTTCTGGCTAAGCAAGACCACTTACGGATAGTAACGCTGATAAATATGTTAGCGCATACCCAGACAGAGAGTATCCAAGAAGCTTAACATACCAAAACAATAGAAGCCGCAATCCATACGAGGACATTGATAAAGGCAATGAACAATATGATCGCAAGAGCCCGAAGAGGGATTTTCCGAATGCCCGGAATCCGACTATGGGAGCGTTCAGCATGGCGGATGAGTGATTTGGGCGTCCATTTGGTCTTCCCAATGTCGCTCTGGGAATCGGATCTGGGCTCCGAGAAGCTCGGAGGAGACGAGTCCCGCATGCTCAGGCAAGTGGTATCGTTCGATTTCTCCCCTTGCGATTGAAATATCGAATCTCTCCCACGGCACGGACCAACTGGGCTAGAAATCTGTAATCCTCTATGGTGTGTGCGGGGAGCAGTTGGAATTGATCGATCTTTATTTTCTGGTTGGGGTAAAACCGGACTGGATAGATAAGAACTAAAAAAACTTTAGATACTTATATTACCAAATGAATGACAGCCAATGGTGGACCCTTCCACGGACAAGAGCTGGTCTAGGCGAACTCGAAGTTGATCGGAGCGAATGAAAGCTTGTTTCTTCGCTTACTTATGTTTCTCTTTCTTCGAGTCCCTTGCGCTGCAGCGGTGCTCCGATGGATTCCGGTCTCGATCGGTAATGGCTTCAGTGTTAGAGAGATATACTTATACGAACAGTATACCCTTGCTTTTTTGTCTCCAACTGACATGTCAAATGTTCACCTGCAATGTCACGGCCGATGACTGCCGATGGCGGGGCATCGGCATCCACAGACGGAATCTACCGATGTGACCCTATTATGTACTTGCGTACGGAGTATTGTTGATAGCAAATGCTTGAATTTGTCAATTTGATTTCTAAAATCTATAAACATTCGTTACATGCTGTGTCTTTGACACGGGGAGTCTACGCTACTCACCACCACCTTCGTACTATATATACTTTCAGCATGGGGATGCGCACATAGACAAAATGGACATGGCAACCGTCTAAGTCCGGGTACCAATCCGTGAAGTGCTCGAGCACTTTGGGTCTATTCCTTGTGGGCTATATCAACCGGACCCCTGGTAGGGCTTATAATGTCATAAGCAGGTAAGGGGCCTGGCAACCAAGGCTGAGTTGGCCGGTTCGCCGATGGCTTTGACTAGATCCACTTTGGACCGGCTAAAGATATGTTTGGCGTGCGGTGCACTGTTCCGCACCACCGGTCTCACTCAATAGGAGTAAGGTCTTCGCTAGAGCGAAGCAGTGCACACTCAAACCACAGGCTCGTAGCTCGATTGACTCAATCGTGGAAAAGGTTAAATTAGTAAGCCATAGGATGCCCGCAGGCATCTAGGCCTCCCGACCACCAATCAAGCGGCGGCAAGAACAGTCGGCGACGGCGTCCACTTCGTGACTGTTGGCTTAGGTTGACGGAAATCGGAGCCGACAAGGAAGTTCCACTCGTTCCTGGTGATAGGTGTAACGTCGGAAGCAGACTGTGGGGTCTTGGGACCCCGCTTCATCGGAACAGCCCTATATCTCGGCGGATTGGGCTCCCTACGCGCTCGGACGGTGCGCATCGGGGAGTTCCGGCTGCTATGCTCAGCCCGTGGTCGAGGCGGCAAGACGATCCCCTCCTGGCCGAATTGCTTCTTATAAGTGATGGCGACGTGAGTCAAGAGTTCGTCCCGTACGTCTAGCTGCTCATAGACGCGGTGGAAGAACGCCTTGCTGAATGGACGGCCCTGAAAATCCTCGATGGTGCGATTCAGAAGCTGTACGCAGGATGTGACATAGGATTCCTGAATATTCTTGCCTTGGTTGGAAAGGATGCACAGCCTGCGCTTGAATGTGTAAATTCGGTCGACATTGAGCAATGTTAGGCCTTCTCGGCTGAAAATGACCTCATTCTGCATGATCGATTGTTGGACGAGGTACTCGTTTGCCTGGCGCTCGTATTGGCTGCGGTTGAGGGCGTCGGTCCAGCTCTGGCCAAGCGAGAATTTGCTCGCTGCCTTGGTCACGGCTCGAAAGACGGTCCGCCATGTTTGTTGGTCAAGCTCGTCGATAGGAATGAGAATCAGGTCTGACGGCTGGCCAGTTGGATATGGCTTTCCACGCCCAACTAGCAACGTGACGTGCATCATCTTTTGCTCGAGTTTGTAGGAGATGTACTCGAGGGCAGGGAGGATAGAGGGAGGGAGCGTCTCTGCGTCAAAGGTAAAGTCGGGAGAAAGGGGGTTGGAGATCATATCGGTGGTTAGACTGCGGGTGGGCGAGCTGGGCAGATACACGCCCGTTGGACGAGGTAGACGGAGAACACCCATGATGGATTGTTGGTAAGAAGAACTGGTCTTGTATGTTAGAAGATGATTAAGTGTAGTAAGTATTGTGGTTTGAGCCACAGGAAACCCAGGTTATTCACCAGATGGTTTGTTGTTGCGAAGAAGAAGAGAGAGGAAGGGAAAGAAGGCCAGAGGACCATCAGGGTAATATAGTATCTTCTTTCTCATCATACAGGGCTGAAAGAGGGGGAAAGCCTCGTCACCCTTGTCATTATGGCCACCAACACGCAATGCTATGCAAATTATTCCACTTTGGCTCTATTTTGGGCGTTCTAATGATAGTAAATACTTTTCTTGATTGCAACGGGTGTATCCGCTGACCAGAATAGCTCTGAAGTGATTGGTCCCATGATGATGGAATCCAATGAGTGGCCTCCATATCGATAACCTTAAGCGCCGACTTGTGATGAACTCGCAGAAGGATGCAGATAATCACCGGCTAGAGATGCAGGATCAACGTATCACTTCATCTAATTGGTGGATCTAATCCGAAAATAGCATCCATTAGTCGTCTAATTTTCCAGGCAAAACTCAGGGTCATTGGTGAAGTTCGAGACAAAAATTCTAAATATGGACAACCCTCAGTCACAACCTTGGGATAGAAACCAGTAATGCTCAAGCGTCAACTAGGCACACTCATCTAATTAACCTCAACCAACACAATCAGCTCACCTCTTTCAGCTCCCATACCCTCGCATAACCGAAATCCATGTGGTTTCCCCGTCGCCCCAGGATTGGCGCCAGAGTCGTTCACCCCGCCCAAAGCAGGCCCGACAGTAATCCCACGCCAATAATTACCCGACGGGCTCATCCTGCGATATGCAATATGCAGCCGTGGTCAGCCTGTGGGTAACCAACATGCATAAACTATTGAAATTGTGCAGTTGCCCGGCGGTGGATGTCTGGTTCTGGAAGGAAGCTCACATCTAGTGCTGACCTTAGCTTGTGCTTTTTATCTCCGATCAATGATCTTCTCTTGTTGAATAGTGTATACCCCGCTTTGAGTGATTTTATATTCCGGACCAAGTTGGACTCGTGGCGTAATCAGCTGAACTATTGACATTGTTGGTGGTATGCCCGGCCAAATTCCAAAGTTTACTTGCCCTCCCGGGTGTGAGATTGGTGTGTAATCTCAAGGACGCTTCAGTCAGCCTTGCCAACCTTGGAATCCGTTTCCGTCCAATCTTCCCAACCGTCACAATGCCTACCAACACTCGACAGTTGGAAACTGTTGTGCTAGGCTTTCGCGCTTATCTTGTAGCGGGTCAATAGCACCTAGATGAGGGGCAAAAGAGTCTATATTACTCTGGTAACGTAGCCCTCTTAAGATTGAATATGGAGCCGGGAAACTCTTCAGATGGTTGGCCTGTTGTCTAGTCAATTGACAAGAGTTTAGTGGTAATTTGCCAAACTAATATAGGCTATTCTACCTTAGTTGACTGCGTTCCGAGTTGGTCTCTACTACGACCTGAAAGAAGCCGACGGTATCAACCGTGACTGCCCGGAGGTTCTTTGCGCATGCCTTTTCTGGATGTTCAGAGACGTCGACATGGCGATCTATCCAGCGCCTATTGCCCAAGTCAGCCGAGTTGTCGACCTACGTGACCGGATCGCATACTAACAGTGTCAAGACTTTGATAGAATTGTCATAAGAGGCATATTTTGAACATGCCCATCCTGATTTGATCAGAGCCATGTTCCGAAACGGTATCTAGAAAGACCGTTACATGAGCCAAGACTCTTTCTTGAACTTTTCACCCTACGTATCGGATGAATATCTTGCCGATTCTTGCGAAAAAGACCGATGATTTGGCGTTAGAAGGTTTGATGACTCTAGACGCTTTCAGAGACTGGACTTATCAGACTAAGAGAAGCGGGATTAAGGGTAATCTTAATACTCAAATATACCATGGAATATTGATATAAAAATCAAGCAGAAGATAGGGGATGCATCGCAACTCACCCTTCCGTGTCAGCCGGAAAATTGAGACCTAAGACTGTTCGTATCCTGAATACATAGTATCTTTGGTTCAGTGGCAGTCGCATATGTATGGAACCTTGCAAGTGCTAATATTGGTCTTTTCCAAACCAGACAGCGAAGCGACAGCATGCTTTTACATTATCAGACGGAGACCATCGAAAGGGAGATCTGTTGATTTATATTTAGAAGAAGAGGACAAGAATTGCTTCAGGTCTACAACCTCGCCCCAAGTCTTTCAAGTAGAACTGCATGGAATAGCTAGGTAATGTGAACAAGTGATCAATGATTTGCTGTTGTTGGTAGATGGTCGAGCCCTGGTTCTTCAAAAAGCAACTGCTCTTACACAATGTAAGAAAACATTCGCACACCTAAACTTACCTAGGACTGCTACTGGAAAATGGATAACTTGTTTCTAGAAGTACTTTTCATTTCCATCTTTCTTTTCCTCTTGGTCCTAGCAGCTGATTTTCTCAAAGCTCATATATCTGCCAGCAATATTTAACCCAACCAAATTTAAGCTGCATCCGCTAGTCTAGGTACATACAGAGTCATTGGGACAGAAGCAGTGTCGATTTTTGGCATGAAAGTCAACATGTTCAGAGATAATCCAGATTCTCAATAGCGTAAAGTGTTGTCAAAAGTGCTGTTAGGTGTTACAAATTTTCGCTAGCACTACTCGATAAACACAAGATTTCTAGGAATAAAGTATTGGATATTTGAGGTGAAGAGATCTTTAGTTGGAGCTTAAAAGCATAAGAAAGCCAAAGAACCCAAGAACTCATGCTAGGATACATTATTACAGCCAAGGAAGCACAAGGCGGCATATTCGGTTCATGCGACAAAACTTGAGTGTATTAGGCTTGTTGTTTGATAGCGCGATGGCTATCATTCAGGTGCAGGTCCAATATGAGGTATGCATTTCATTGAGGATGACTTTTACTTTCACTCAAATCCAGTACTTCATAACCATCCATTATCCACCTCTGGCCTTTTAATAATGCTACACCAGGATGGGAGCCCCATACGGGACCCTATTCTCGGATGGGAGATTCGGGAGTGGTCCAACGGGATGAAACTCCGATCAAATTGCTTCTAAAAGAGAACACAAGGGGCGGCTGCAATGGAGATGGAGGGACGCCCAAGATCACCACTAATGTGTAATGTGAATCTATTGCATATGAGAAAGGCTACCGGCGCCTTGGGTAACTGCGACAATGTCATCTGTTGCCTTGCAATCAAATTGCTCGGATGGATACTAGAAACTACGTGACTATTCTGTGCAGCTATATACAATCAAGTCTTTACGTCTGTCGTGAGTCATATCACTGTATTGTTAACTAGCTTTCTTACATAAACGTCACGTTATTGTGGTAGATATCGCTGTCCGAAACTTCCTCCTAGCGGCTGATCTTTCCATGGAATTATCGGATGTTACCGAGTTATCTATTCTCTCATGAGATGTGAACCGTTGAGGGTGCTGACTAGTCCACTAAGTTGGCCAGCTGGGTGATAAGACGTACGAGATCATAACAGGCTAACAGAGTCATGTTGGTCTTTCTGAGGCCTGTCCCCTAGACCAGCAACTAGCGAGAAAACAAAGCTTGCGCGAAACACAAAATATCTGAAGAAGTTGGATTATCGACAAATGCTGGATTAGAAGTGGGTTTCAGCATGATCGTGGACCTTTGGTAGAATAGAATTTTGTCACTTCGTCAGAATCGGATGATACCGGTTTGTCGAACTGATTTTGTACGTCACTGTACAATATACTAGTAATATACCATTTATTCATACCAGAGGCTTGTATATCAGGGTGCAGCGCAATCGATTTTCGTTGCTTATATGGCTCTGATGTAGAAAAGCGACTGACAATTGATGTCTCTAAAGAATTGCACATGGACATTGTGGGAAAGGGCTGGTGGTAGATTGCATCGGGCGACCGATCATTGCGGGTTATCGCTACCACGAAAGGCGCAAAATCGTTATATCGTCCTAGACGAGATATAGTCCGGTGCAAACCATTCATGACGTTGGAAAATCGAGCGTAAAGCATCAAGTTCTAGAAGTAAAAGTAGCCTAAAAGTAGAACA
The DNA here is from genome assembly GCA_001696595.2 of Aspergillus hancockii. Taxonomy (NCBI): domain Eukaryota; kingdom Fungi; phylum Ascomycota; class Eurotiomycetes; order Eurotiales; family Aspergillaceae; genus Aspergillus; species Aspergillus hancockii. The sequence continues at coordinate 125,751 of MBFL02000046.1, read as the reverse complement.
CAAATACGTACGTAAGTCTGACAACTAGCTTTTGTTATTAGAAATGAATATGAGGGCTTGGGAGGACAGATTCACTAGTCCAAGTGCAGTACCCTTCGAATTCCTATTTCCAGGTGGAGCTTTGAACGTATACTGGCAAGATGGCTTCAAGGGAGGTTCTACACCTCCATCGTGGATGCACTAAAACTAGATACTCATTCACCAAAGCAAAGATCAGCAAAAGAGTAGGAGGCTGCTCCACTGGCTTGCTGTGCCGCAGTGAGGGGTACAAGTAAGGGAATAAAGGCCCCGGATTCATTAGGGCGGGGAGTGACGTGTAGATATCCTCTGGAGGATGAGAGTTTGACTAGAATTTGGGGTGCAAATTGGACTCATTGACGGAATATGAGTCGTTCATGGTACGTTCTACTAGAGTTGGAGTCTCATGTATGACGGAAATAGCCTCAGGTCACTCGCTCAATCTTAATCTAGCGAAAGTGTAATGACATGCGTGTGGCTGGGTTCCTGGTCCTTTCGAAAAATTCCGGCTTCTGCTCCGCACCAAGCGCATCCAAGGTGAGGGAATTGGCAGCATCCCCCTAACTCCTTCCAATCGCTGCGCTTTAAAAGATAAGACGGCGACTACTAGTCTCAGTAGGCTATTGAAGTCTCATCCTACAGGATACCCCTCTCGCTTGGCACAATCTCCGGTTGATTGTGGCTTGCCCGCTGGCTTTCCGCCGTTGAAAGGCGATCCCCATTGGGCGGAGAGATAGATATCAGAAGTTGATCTGATATTGCTGATAAAGATCGTGGCAGCTGGCCTATACCTATACTCACCCTCTGGCCTTGCAATTTGGCCGCATGTTGGTCAAGAAAGAGATACTTTTCGGTATGTACATATCAAGTACAATTAAACGAAGGATCCAGTATTCCAAGACCAGACCGGTGGATATTCTGGGGAGATAAGCCGCCGGCTATTGGGGTTTTTGTTACCTAAGATGTTCGGCTATAAGGAGCACTAAAGTGAGAAAAGACATTATTGTTCTGTTGATGATGGGTCCATCGACTTCACCGGGGGAAAATCAGCTGACTCCACTGGAGTATGAACTACGATTCAGGTAAACTGGATCCCTCTCGAGAGCTTTGACGAGGGTCTCACATTCATTGTTACTCTCGAGGGAGAGCTCAAGAAACAACTTTTACTCTATAAACTGTTTGAACAGTCGATTAAGATTATTGGGTGTCCGGCCACTATCACGTATACAGTTTAAAGGGAACGTTTACTTGGTTTAGCCCGACTAAGGGAGTTACGGTTCCCCTCAGCGGGCACCATGGTACAGGACTTTTTGTGCCTCAGGTCAGTAGTATTCTAGAAGGACGGCCGCCCAGACCGGAGAGATAAGCAGTCGGTCAGTGGTGATTGGTCGATTGACACATGGGAGATAAAAAGCCCTGTGATAACGGTCTTGGCAGGGCGCAACTCTTGAGAATCTGAGATATGTATCTATGTTAGCGTATGTTAATGTATACATGGTGGCCCAAATGTTTTGGATTGGGGAAGAGTCGGAAAAGCCTCATGAAAGAGATCACTGAGTAAACAAGCTGACCACCACCACCGCGGTTCCCTCGGATGTGCAGGGACTTCTCGTCAGTATTCTCTAGGTAATCTTGGTGCTTGACTAACATGCGTTACTTCATTGAACAGACCAAAAAGCCAAGCCGTGCCAAGTCGAGGCCACCCAATGGTCGAGGCTCTCGAGGGTTTGTGGCGCGGCTTGTTGCGCCGACCCGTTCGCTTTGCTTCGGCAAAGGAACTGCTTTTTTTTTCTGCTTATCCACGCTGTCTTGTTTGCTCATGGTTAGACAATAAGATATGGTGAGGAAGCTACGGTAGCATTGAGGAGGGGCGCCGGACTCTCTCAACGCTGACACAGACTCTGCCTTATGCCCTCCGTTATCTTATCTCTCGTTCTACCAAGCTCTGTATAACTATTAACGATCACCATCTTTTGGAGTAAACATAGTTAAAAAGTGTTATTGATACTTTCTCGTGGTGCGGGATTTCTTCAAAAAACTCAAGAAGTCAAGATTTTTCCACTGCCCCATGTACACGAGGATTGTACATGATGCTACAGAATTACCCCAGACCGAGAGGCGATTCCATGACTAACAGAAAAGCCTAATCTCCAGATCCATCTCATTTCACTTATTTTTCCCCAGGTGGAGCTTTTCACTTGAAGCGGCGTGTGCGCCTCGTGTCTCGTGCCAAGACTGTCCGCTTTCAACCACCATCTTGGCGGTCAACCAACCAATGATGAGCCCTAACTCTCACTTGACCTGCTTCCAAAGCTGGACTCATGACAGAGATACCCTTGGTTGAAGTTCATTTTCAACGGCGCTAACCTGTTCCAATCTAAATTCCAATTCAAGGTTGGAGACCCAGTCGGATGAGCCTCCCCAAGACCGCAGGAAAATGCACTTGGCCACACCAATCAAGAGAATGCATGCGAGAGGCATTTAGTTTGATTTGATCTAGCATTACACCTTGCGCGGGGGGCTGATTAGGGCCCATCATCTCCTCTTTGGGAGGTTCCACGAGAGTTCGTATGGGGCAATGTCAATGCAACAATGCCTGAGGTAATATTTTTTTATTCTGGTAATAATCATCATACTTTCCTATCTGGCCATATTTAGTAGCTTATCTTTTATTTTCCCATGCCGTCCGGATTCTAGTCCTTGTACAAGTAGCCTGATAGCCTCGGTCACCCCGATCTGGATCCGTGGGTATCTTAGCAAGTGAATATTTTTACCCTTTTGTCCGCTTGCTTTTTTATTTCCCCTTTTCTTTTCTTTTCTCTCTTCTTCTTTCTCTTTTTCACTTCTTTCCCTGTGATCTATTCCACGCATCGCTGTCCTATTTCTTCCCAATTGCTTCGGCTCTTATTAGGGCTTGAGATACCCGAAGAAGGAATTCAGTGCTCCCCCGTCCATTTGACGGTAGCGCCTGCCACCTATTCCTCAGACCCTCGCCCGCGACCAGCGCTCTGGTTCGATACAATGGGCATGCTGGGGGAGAAGAACGATGGCATCTCGCCCGAGATGAACAGAGAGCTCTCCAACGACATTAACAAAGCGGAGGAAGGTGTCGTGGCCTCGGAGCAACATGTAGACCTCCACCGTGACCTCAAGGCTCGTCATATTACTATGATTGGTATGTGTTTCCTAATGTGGCGTGCATTCTCTTGTTGAGCGGGGGGGAAAAGCCTAACAGTGTTAGCCATCGGAGGTGCCATTGGTACAGGTCTCATTATTGGAACGGGTGAAGCTCTTGCAAAGTAAGTCTTTCCATGCTATGCAGGCGAATGTTGTGATACTAATGCGTGATATCTTCTCTTTAGGGCTGGCGTAAGTTGACATCCACGGCCTCAAGTTTGTAGCGAAATCAGTTCTCTAATTGTTGTTCTAGCCTGCCTCAATCCTAATATCCTATTCTGTTGTCGGTCTTGTGGTGTATACCGTCATGTGTGGCCTCGGAGAGATGGCTGCCTGGCTGCCCTTGTCTTCTGGTTTCACTGGTTATGCGGTTCGATTCTGTGACCCCGCTCTGGGATTTGCTATGGGATGGACGTAAGTCACGCCGCCGCTTCCTCAGTCCTGAAGTTGTTGGCTTTTATTTATATTTTTTCGTTACTAACTGGGGATTCTGCCAATAGTTATTGGTTTAAATATATTATTCTTACCCCCAATCAATTAACAGCTGGCGCCTTGGTCATACGATACTGGGTCGATACAGATAGAGTCAATGCGGGCGTGTGGATTACAGTATTACTAGTGACCATCATCTGCATCAACTACTTCGGCGTTAAATTCTTTGGTGAATTTGAATTCTGGCTATCGTCCTTCAAGGTGATTGTCATTCTCGGCATCATCTTACTCTCCTTTATCCTTATGCTGGGAGGTGGACCCGACCACGATAGAAAAGGATTTCGCTACTGGAAGGAGCCAGGCGCTTTCAACACGTACATTGCTGATGGGGATGCCGGCCGATTCTTTGCCTTCTGGTCTACGATGGTTTCTGCGACATTCGCCTATTTGGGTACTGAGCTGATTGGTGTCACTGTCGGCGAGGCTGAGAATCCTCGCAAAACCATTCCTCGCGCGATCAAGTTGACCTTCTATCGGATCGTTGTCTTCTATATTACTAGCGTCTTGCTCGTGGGCACCCTTGTACCTTACGACTCGAAGGAACTGATCTTCGCCACGAAGCAGTCCAGTTCGGCCGCCGCGTCACCCTTCGTGGTGGCGGTTGTGCTTGCCGGCATCCCCGTTCTCCCCCACATCCTCAATGCATGCATCTTGTTGTTCGTTTTTTCCGCATCGAACTCAGATCTATACATTGCGACCCGAACCATCTATGGTCTTGCTCGGGAAGGCAAAGCGCCGAAATTCCTGTCGCGGACGGATAAGCGTGGTGTCCCGGTTTATGCCCTCATCCTGTGCTCCCTGATCGCCTGTCTCGCGTACATGAACGTGTCAAACGATTCAAAGACCGTTTTTGGCTACTTTGTCGACCTCGTTAGCATGTTCGGTCTCCTCGCCTGGGTCTCGCTTTTGGTGACACACATTCACTTCATCAAGGCTCGAAAGGCCCAGAACGTCCCAGAGAACGAACTGGCTTACAAGGCTCCCTTCGGCATCTGGGGCTCTTACATCGCTTTGGCATTTTGTGTTCTGATCTGTTTCACCAAGAGCTTTGACGTTTTCACTCACAACCCCAAATGGGGCAATTTCAACTACAAGAAGTTCATCACCGCCTATCTAGGCATCCCACTCTATGTCATCCTGTTCTTTGGGTACAAGTTCTTCACCAAGACCAAGGGTATTGCACCCGAGGATGTGGATCTCTGGACGGGCAGGGATATCATCGATCGCGAGGAGCAAGAGTTCTTGGCCCGGAAGGCTGCTCGTGACGAGGAGCGTCGGGGTGGAAGCTGGTTTTACAGGAACTTTGTGGCGTGGCTATTTTAAGGGTTTTTGGTGTCTTTTATGTACTTTATGTTCATGGTTATTGTTATGACACGAGATAATGAAGACTCCGATCATATATAACAATACTTTGTTGTGTAATGTATGGTAGAATGATTGTAGACCTGCCTTGCCAACCAAGATGAATACCTACTGAGGCGGGTACCATTGGTGTGCATCAATTGTCTAGTCTCGTATGGACCTATCATTCTCTCACCGATATTCAATACCTAGGTAGAAACTGTTGGGTTACTAAAATTCATACATACATACAACAATAAACAGTACGTAGTTGTAAAATTTCTAACTCAGTTCCCGTTCATTAATCATTATTTTATCTCAAGTATCAACATTGAAAAGAGGACAAAACACAGACACCAATTGATAATAACAAGACGTATAAGTCTCAGGTAAAAATAGATACGTGTTTTGAACAAAGAACTCGTCAGATAAACAGAAAAAAAAAATCATCTATCATCCCCGTCGTCGTCGAAGTTCCCAGGAATGTTCATCACCATCTTCTTCTTGGCCTTCGTCCACGTCAAAGAATTCCCATTCATCGTCCTGTCCTTCTTCCGGTCTGAGAACTGGAGTCGTTTCTAGAATAGTTGGAGTCGTATTTACTTCTGGTTCTGGTTGGGACTTTCCCTGCGTTAACGCATTGTCGACTACTAAGAGATCGGCGTCCCAGTTTATGGTTACATCTGTGTTAGCTGTGGTCTCTTTCACGAGGAACTCGCCTAGCTTTAGGACGACGTTGTAGATTTCTTTTCCCGTAGGGATGATGTATTCGGACGGGAGGAGGAAGCCGTAGCTTCCGCGGTCGCGCAGTTTGATCTGGTATGCATAGCTTGCGTGGAGGTGGTGGTAGAACCAGTCCAGGGCGCTGCCGCCTGAGGTGCCGCCGATAGGGAAGATGGACTTTGCATTCGAGGTGGTGACTGTTCCCTCGCAGGAGGAGGTGACGTCGTAGATTTCGTGGGTTGTCTGGCGGATGGTTTTGGCGAAACCCATTGCTAGCTCTTCGAGGGTTTCGAGAGTGGGCGGGACAGAGGAGCAGGAGAAGGAGAAGGGGTAGAGGACTTGTTGGGAGTAGGAGTGGAGGTCTAGGAAGGCGACGATGTCGGCGTTGTTATTTTGGGTTCCGTTTAGGGCCCATTGTGCGAATTGTGCGGATTCGAAGCCTTCGAATGGGTCGTCGCCGGCGTAGTTCTCTGAGCAGGGGTTTGAGCGGGTGCGCTCGCCGTCCCATTCGAAGCTGTATGCGCGGTCGAGGTCGATGCCCGGGCAGAAGCGGAGGCTTGTCCGTTGGCGGTTCTTGCGCCAGAGGCGGTCGACTTCCCAGGTGTAGACGTAGCCGTCTGGGTTGAGGGTTGGGATGAGGATGATGTCGAAGTCTTCTAGGAGGCGGGTGACGGCTTTGGATTTGCCGAATTTGGTGATTAGGTTGGATGCGACGTATGTGACTGTGGATGTGCTGATCCACTCGCGTGCGTGGCTGCCTCCGGCGATGATGATGGTCTTTCGGGGTGAGGGCTCTGCGTTATTGCGTCCGGTGCCGAGTCGGAAGGCAGGGATCTCTCGGCCTTCGTATGATACTCCTACGTTAATCATGCGGACATGCGAGGGGAACATGGAGGCCATCAGGCGCATCCACGGGACGATGACGGAGAGTGGCTGATATTCGTTGAAGAAGAGGTCCCCGAATTGCGCCGACTGTCGGGCGGAAGGGCGGAATCCGGGCTGCCCTTCGAGCCCTATGGGTCGCCGAGTTGGATAGGTTGTGTATATCAGCTCGGCCAGATTGTCAATGAGTGGAGTATAGGCGGTTCGCAGGGAATCTGGCAATAGGCCTAATAGCGACGGAATCTATTGAAGAGTGTTAAAAATGTGCCTATCACATGAGAGAACGGAAGGAAGCAGGTTGACTTACAACTTCTTCGGCCAGCCGAACGTCAACGTACTCGGAGGTGGAAGCCCACACGTCCAGAAAGAGAATCTCTGTCGCCTGCTCTAAGGCCGAAGCCTCTTTGTCATTGCGCAAACGGAATCGCAAAACTACATCGCTGCCATACCGCGCCTGAACCCGGGACGGAGGGGAATCGTGCGAAGGATCTTTGAAGGGGACCCGATGAGATGTTGATTTGGGGAGTCCCCAGATCGTCTCAATAACCCAATCCCTGAGCCGGGTCCATGGTCGTCTGAGATCGGACGATTGTGAGGATAGTAATTGGACGGGTTCAATAGGTGGCGGCGGAGTGATACTGGAGCCTGCGGGGACGGCGGCTGTCAGAACAGCCGAAACGACGAGAATGATGATGGGGAAAAGGTAACGCATATCGATGTTGATCGGATCACAAAAGGACTATGTCATTATCCTCATCGCGGGCCCTCTAACTGGGTGCTAGTCGAGTGGGAATGAATGGAAACCCGGAGTGAATGAATGAATAGATGGATGAAAGACGGAGTGATGTGACATGAGATGACTACCGCGTCTAATGCCTGAGGCTGACACATATTGATGCCTCAGGCACAAATATACCACTGGTAAGTTTCCCTACAGGTACTGCAACAATATGGCCAACTGGTACCGAAGCTCCATGGACAAATGATAGCTACGGCGCCCGAAGGAATTGAATACTTGAAGAATGCTTGGTGGTGAGTCCGAGTGCAATGATTGTGCTCTGCTACAGATCACAAATTCTGCCGTTTCCGGTTAGACATTGGGGGTTTGGCAAATGAGAAGCCATGTCTTCGAGATACGCAAGGACTGCAGTGTCTCAATGCCAACACAGCACGAGGTTTCGCCTATTCCAAACCGGGCCACTGACTAGAAACACGAATAATCGAGTTCCGATTCAATACCCAGCGATTGACTAAGATAAAACGGACCTAAAAAGGATGAACATGGCCCTTTCTAGAAAATTATAAGAGTTTTGTCCTCAGTCTTGGTAAATAGTCAGTTCCATGGTACATGAAGTCAGGACACCGCGAGGAATGAGTAGGGAGGGCCCTTACTGTGACGTGAGCTGGATATAGGTACGAGACATCGAAGGACGAGAAGTGATTTCTACTTTTCGACATATATTTATCTGTATTGGGTTCCTGATCCGGTCGACCGTCGCAAACACTTGAACAATCCCATCGAAGTCAAATCCTAATAATACAATGAAGATCCGGTGTCCTGTCAAGTATCAACTTTGATGAACCCCCACACAGTTCTCCACTCCACGTCCGATAAAGTTTTTAGGCCATTCTAGACCTCAACGGGCAGTTTTAATGAGCCCAAAGCCCTAAGCAAACAACCCCTAAATGACAATTCCCAGCATTCTGGTAATTGTAGATCTTGTTTTGGGCCTATCAAAAGAGACTGAACCGGAATTCAACCAAAAACCGATAAAAGTATAATACAAGTTCCTTGATGAACTTGATCTGGAAAGCAAGTCTAGAAGCCCTACATCGAATAAGATACCCGAAGTCAAGCTTCATTCTTACTCGTGGTAAGAGGTGACGCGTTCGTCGGTTTGTTTCGCAAGGTCGCAGGGCTTCCGAGAACCATATGATTCTAGAATCTATCCACCAAGAATTACTGGATCCCGGCGGAGTGTAACTTTACCGTGAGACAAATCCATTCATGCCACACTAGACCAAAACCGCGTAGACATCCATAACCAAACCATGTATTTGCGTTGGACATATTTGTTAGTAGGGCGATAGTTCCAATCTGAGAGAAAAAGGAAGTTAAGATAGCCTGGAAGAGATCACGAGTACCCTGTAAAGAATGTCCCGAACATGCCGGACCACGGTCACGCAGAAGTGTCTCAAAATGGATAGGCAGTAAGGGCCTCGAAATATACCCATACCGGATGTCTTAATTCCTTACTCCGTACCGAGCAACATAATAATTATGAAGGTGAATTCGAACTCCAGTTCATGGCTAGTATCGGTCGGTATAGGGCACTAGGTTGAATCTTACATCTTACAAGAAAAATACGTGTCATGTGAGGATTAATGTTTGTATCTGATGTTATTTTCACCCACATGTTGGGTTTGAACATAATATATACATGGATTGAGTACTTCAAGTACATCAGTGGTGTATGTGTTTGTGTCGATCCCTGGTTGTACCTTGGATTATTTAAGCCTGTCTAGACTAAGTACCTCCCAAGTTAAAGATAGTAACAAAACCCACAGTAATTGCCATAACACACCGATTTGTCAGGGTATGTGATCGATCAGATATTCGATCAATTTTTTGCATACTATGTAGATTAACTAACTACAATAAGAAAACACTATCTAAACTAGGAAAAAAATAATAATAATAGAGAAAGTAAGAATCTCTAAAGATCAATTGAAGGTGCATTAAAAGTGTAGAACACGTGCCTGGGGTGCATTTGTTCGGCCCGTCATCAGAACTCCACCATCTTCATCATCATCGTTATTCTTCTTTCCCTAAGCCCTGTCCTTGCCAAAATAACCCTGTCCCCGTTTTCACCTCATCCCTTTCACCCCTCGGTTTTTTTTTTTTTTTTTTTTCCTTTCCTAATCTTAATTCTCTCGCTTCCTACCATCATACAATCATTTTCTTTTTCTACCTTGTTCTTTTTTTCTCTTCTACCGTCAAGGGCATTGAGTGCTCCTCCCCTCTTATTTTCCCCAACGTTGGCAGCCTCCCCTCATTTCCTTGTTTTTCCTGGTTCCTTGGCCTCTCTGCCTAGTCGATCCCCATTAATCCGCACTTCCATACTTTGATCAAGTTCGAGTTGGGCAATGTAAGAGCTCCTATTATTGTTCTCCTACTTGTCTCCTAGATCATCAAATTTCTACTGGGTGATCGACTATTGCCGTACCCTGCCCCCTTTTTACGAATCCGCGCCTTCGCATCCACCAACAGCTTCTCCGTACTCGACTGGCTTCCCTTTCATTTTACAATTCGTCCGCGATGCTAATCGATGCTCATTAAGGGTGACACCGTCAAGTAGAACTCTCAAACCGCACCCGTTTATTGGGAAACGCCGTTGTATATGGTAGCACTTGGAACGGGGTCTAGGCTACAGCTGTGATACACCGTGGGACAATCGCCTAGCGTCACCGCATATTTTCGAATGGGTTTCTGGGGCTGGTTGCGCTGTAGGGCCACATAAGAACTCATTCTTGGTCTTTCCGTCGTCATGTATTGGAAAGGACTGCGGATTGGCACCTCTGATGGCACTGATCCGAAGAGGCGGAGCTTGGTTGAACCTCAGTCGGTATCCCGCCATAGTGAGCAACTGCCTCGTCCAACCCTCTCCACGACAAACCTAGCGCCGAGACGTTCGGAGTCCGCTCCTCGTTCACCTTCCCTGACCGGCCCGGATGATGCAGATCACAACCCTGACAACGCCGGGGCGGAGCTTGCAGGCAGTCGCTCGCATAATTCATCGGGCAAGACTCAACATGCCGGCACGAATCTGTCGGTTAATGAAGGCTCAAACTGGCGCTTCAATCGGTTTAGTTTCATGAGGCTACGTCATGCATCCGACCCGCAACTCTCAAAAACCTATGCCAAGGGGGAGGAGGAGGATGTCCCTCCAGTACCGAGCCTACCTCCACGTAAGTATAACCGTCCCATGGCACACTAGATTCCATATTAATCACGTCGCTAATCGATCTTTCATCCTCATAGCTACCATAATCACCACCGCACCTACGAGCCATGAACTAGATCAACCTGTCAAGCGAAAAAGCAAATTCAAACTCTTTCCTGATTCCAAAACAACATCCGTAGAAGAAATACCCGCACAGACGCAAGCGCAAAATCATGAGCAGAGCACAAAACCCGGACATGGTACACAGGCCTCCACAGGGGCTCAAATTGCGGATCCTGTCCTATCATCATCGCAAGGCAGTAGCGAAGAACCCGGTCGTCTATCGACCACGTCAATACGGAGCATTCGCGACAAGCCCAATGATTCTCAGCGCTCCTCAGTGACGGATACGCGATTTTCAGAGTCATCTCGTTCGGACCAGAGTGTCGGGGATGGTAATATCCGATCATCATCCCCTCGTGAGGGAGCGCCTGGCAATAAACGTTTTCGCATGCCGCGCTTGAAACGCAATCGCAGTCCTCTTTTCCCTTTACCTCCGAAACCTACTGGCACTCAATCGGCAAACGGCCGTACGCAAAGTTCAAATGTATCTAAGTTTGCTGGAAGCATCCCAGAAGATCCAAATCAAGACCATATTTCCCCGCTGCCCTCTCCAACACGGTCGTCGATAGGCTTGGCTGCATCGCGGCCTGGTCTGTTCAGAAAGGATTCGGCAAACTCGGCCCACTCCGCTAGTTCGACCCCTTCAAATAAGAGTCGAGCCATGCCTACAACGCGTACGAGGTCATCTACATTAGAGTCATTAGCTAACGCACAAGATAGCCGACATCCATCCCCGCATCTCATATCTGGGCGGACGTCTACTTCTACTAGTGGGCGAAAGAGCTTTGGGGATATCTTTAACATCCCGCAGCGATTTAGACAGAACTCTGATTCCCCGGGGTTTCGGAATGGGTCCCCAGGCTCTAGAGGGCTAGGGACTCCCTCTTCAAAGACGAACTTGCTATCGTACCCTGAGCGGCAGGATGATGATACTCCAGCAACATATCTGACCCGTCTGGAAGAGAGCATCCCGAGGGGGGCGATCGCAGGAGTGCTGGCTCAATCAAACGATGACTTTTATAAAACTGCTCTGCGCAAGTATATGAGAGGCTTCTCTTTCTTTGGGGATCCTATTGATATGGCTATCCGGAAACTCCTGATGGAGGTGGAGTTACCGAAAGAAACGCAGCAAATTGACCGCTTCATTCAGAGCTTTGCTGATAGATATCATGAATGCAATCCGGGAATTTTTGCCTCCACAGATCAAGCTTACTTTATCGCCTTCTCAATCTTGATATTGCACACAGATGTTTTTAACAAGAACAACAAACGGAAAATGCAGAAGCCGGACTACGTCAAGAATACACGTGGAGAAGGCATATCGGAGGACATTCTGGAATGTTTCTATGAGAACATCTCTTACACGCCTTTCATTCATATTGAAGATGCGATATCCAATGGTCGACACTTTGCGAAGCCTCGACGCGGTCTTATGAAGACCGCCAGCAACGATCACTTAGCTCGAGCCACCAGGGAACCAGTAGATCCCTATACGTTAATTATGGACGGAAAGCTCGACACTTTACGGCCAAGTCTAAAGGATGTCATGAATTTGGAGGATACCTATCGTTGTGATGGGACTGCTGGGCCACCTGATATTGATAGTCTCCATAACGCATTTGCCAAATCAGGTGTCTTGCAGATCGTGTCTCCACGGTCTAGACCGGACGCATTCATGCCGTCCAGTATCGATAATCCAGCCGATTCTAATCCGGGGCTGGTGGATATTAAAGTTGCTAAAGTTGGACTGCTCTGGCGGAAGGATCCGAAGAAGAAGCGAGCCAGGTCTCCATGGCAAGAATGGGGTGCTTTGCTCACATTTTCGCAGCTCTACTTTTTCAAGGATGTCACGTGGATCAAGTCTTTGATGGCCCAACATGAACATCATCATAAAGAAGGTCGTCGCCGAGCGGTTATTTTCAGACCACCCCTCACCGAGTTCAAACCGGACGGCATCATGTCCACTGATGATGCCGTGGCGTTGCTGGATTCGAGCTATAAAAAGCACAAACATGCCTTCGTCTTTGTCCGTCATAGCGCGCTGGAGGAGGTGTTCTTAGCTAATAGTGAAGCTGACATGAACGACTGGCTGGCGAAGCTCAACTACGCCGCGACTTTCCGGACAACCGGAGTTAGAACGAAAGGAATGATCGCCACCAATTATGAAGCACAAAGAAATCGAATGAGCCGCCGGGGTTCGACTCAGTCTAATGTCTCAAATCGCTCAATGGACAAAGACCCACTGTCGCCAAACCCGGACACTGATGTGGCCGAGGAGTTGTTGATAGCCCGTAGGGAGCTCATGCGCCAAAAGATCCGAGAGTCCAACGAGAAATTGTTCGTTGGACAACGGCAACTCGATGATCTCTTGCGGAATGCCAGGCACCTTCAAGTTCTGACACCTGTGAATTCGAGGGCGAGGGAACATATCATCTTGGCTGCAGGGCGCATGGCTGCAAAGCTTAAGTGGGTGAGGCAGGATATCTGGCGCACGAAGTGTTACAGGGAGGTTCTCGTTCGGGACTTGGGTGAAGCGCTGGTCGTAGAGAAACCATTTACAGAGCGAAAACTTCAACTGCAGATACCGACAACCACAACTGTTACTTCACAACCTGAAGTTCAGGAAGGATTAGGTGATGACAAAGTGACATCTCCGACTGAGGACGACCTACCTCAACATCCAGAGTCTGGCAGACCTCAGTCCGTTTACAAAACCCCGCCATCTCAGCCTACTTCTCCGGATGCTCGGAGGCCAAGTATACCGGCCTCATTTGCCTCATCCGAACTCGCTTCTCGTCTCGGGAGGCAATTTTCCACCGATAATGCCGAGGAACGCACAAAGTCTTGTTCGCCCCATCCAGCAAGTAGGTTGGAACGCGAAGCGTCGGTGCTTAGTGCCGCTAGCAAGGTTGATGTTGCAAGCCTAGGGTCTCGAGCCTCTAAGATCACCGCTCCTGGAAGTTTGGATGATACAGAGGAGCGTTTGTTACGTGAAAATGGCTTGCTGGAAGTCAACAGCTCGCCTCAAGCGCGGAAGCAGTCTCCAATCACCAATGATAGCGAAGCGGAACTGAGACCAGAGGACTCCAACAGCGCGTTCCAGGGGGATAGAACAAGTCGTATCCGTCGCAGTCTCCATCGCACTCTTCGAGAATCATCCGGCGGTCATCATCTGCACCCTCGGAGCAAGAAATCTCGAGATTCAGGATTCAGTATGGCGGCACCGGAAGAGGGTCAGAAACCACATGAAGGTGAAGGTCTGTCTCGAAAGTCAACTAGCTTTACTGTTCATGGCAAGAAGGCATCAATTGTGACTTTCGGGTCTGAGTGGCAGAACATGCCGCCAGAGGAACGTCTGAAACTACGAAAGCCAACTCCATCAGAAGAGCCAAGGGCATCGAATCCCGAACTTGCTAGTAGCGCTGGCTCCATCACTTCGGAATCATTATACCGGGGGAACCCACAGCCTTTGCGAAGCGCGAGCATAGCGACCCGAGGGAGCGCACAGAGCCCCGATGAGCCCTACAATCCAACAGAAGGGGTAGGGCTCTTATATCGCGAAGACAAGGCCAAGAGCGACGCAGCTATTAGCCTAGACTCGACCTTGTTGATATCGCCCGTCTCGGCTTCGGAGGAGTCAGGTGCATTGTCTCATGAGGATATGCTATCACGTTCGACGAAAGGCGACCATAATGGCGTCGAAGCGAACACTCCACAGGGAATGTCGCCCAGCCCACCGAAGCAGGCTGTAAACGCTTGAAATTTGCAATTGACCAAAATTTCCTTTTACTTTCATGACTTTATACCCATTTTCTTTCCATGTGTGTCTGGTCTCTTCATTTGGAAACGACAGTTTTGGAAAAGCTTTTTACGAACCGTCTCCTACCACATCAGCGTTCTTGATATGCTTCCTCAGCCTTGTTTAGAAGACTAAAAAAATTGTCTGCCATATGGTCAACGTATGGAGGAGCACTTGTTCTTCAACTTTCTCTCCTTTCACATTAATCTCACACTCTTTCCCCTTTTCCTTCTGTCCCAAGTCCTCTTTATAGACTAGCGGAGGTTATCAACTCCGCATCAACGTGACTTCTCACTTTTTCTTAACTGTTTGACATTGTACAGGGCCCAATGTACATGTGTTCGGGATGGGTGGCCATCAGTCTTTTCTTTTCATTTAGGTACCATGTATCCTCCATATGTTTGGCGTGACGTGCGGATTGGGACGGCAGGCGATAGCCAGCATGGGCAATAATAACATGTAACATTGGAGAGACCATTAAACTAGAAATTTAATAGCATGAAATTCACATTTTTCAGACCATCTGGCTATTATCTAAATGCTTACTCCCTAGTAGAACTTGTACCGCCCCAAGAACAAGGCAGCACTGAATATCCGTAGGATAACCGCCAAATGTTGGTTTTTTCAGTGCATTTCCTTGTTTACTTTTTCTACATGTTACCTACTGTGAGTTTTTCTACATTATTTTCTTTCTCTTTATCTCTGACAACACTCACAATAAGTAATATAGAGTACAAGGGTGGTTGTCTCTCTCTTTGATCAGCCTTATTTTCATTCTTTCACGGCTATTTAGCCTTCTTTCTTCAAGTTGAAGTAGAAAGAACACTGTTGGAAGTGGAGAAGGATTAAAGACACCAAGTGAGTAGACCTTAACCTTGTTTTGTTCAACTCAACGCTAGTCAGTCCATGTCTACTACTAGAAATACTACTTCTGAACACCTTCCTACACTGTCTTTCTTCTTTGTGTGCTGCATTATGACATAGACAAAGTAATTTACCTTTTAACCCTTTTGTCTAAACTATTGTTCAGCATATATCTTTTGATACTCACTGATTGTATAGGATAGGAGACATAGCGCAGAAGTTTATCAGGGACAACCCATCACAGAAGCTGTTAGGTTATGATCCATCACGTGAGTATCATACAATCATACAGTGAATGTTTTCACGCTTCTAGAGAAACACTCGTTTTTGCTGATCGATTTTTTTCATGAGATAGCTAGCATTGAAATATGCAGCGGGGACTTCCCGACTCCACAGTTTCCTGCACTCGCCCTTGATTTCATTGACTCAGTTCCTGACCATGACGGACCTCATTCCTCTGTTCAGATCTAGTGACAAGCACAAGGGGATCACGTTTGAGCACTGTGTCGAGAGGCGCTTTATTAACGCGGAGTTGGGCTACGGTTTGGTGGCGAAGGAGTTTATCCCGCCTGGAAGTGTCATTTTCGCGGAAAATGTGGCGTTAACTACTGAGGTGGAGCATCTGGAGTGTGGATCGATGAAAGAAGTCAACAAACTGCTTGCTGGAAAGGTCAAGGCGATGGGGCCTGAGTGGTTTCGCAAGTTCCTCGAGCTTCCCAATTCGAATAAGGAGGAGTTGGGTATTTTTGCGGGCATTTGGGACTCGCATCAGATGCCTATCGTTATAAATGAGAAGCGTTCTGGGGTCCTGGGGTTAAATCTTGCGTCTGTTAACCATGCCTGCATTCCTAACTGTTCGTTGAATCTGGTCAGCTGTTATCCTAAGGACAAGGATGGCAAGGAGCTGAAGGACGAGAGACCCACGGTTGAACGAGTCATTGTGCGTGCGACTCAGTGCATCCTTGAAAATGAGGAAGTCACTATCCCGTACTGGTATGCCAAAGGTCAGCATAAGGCAAGGGAGTTATTCTCCTGGACCGAGTTCAACTTCTTCTGTTCCTGCCAGTCGTGCGCACAGCCCATTCCGGAGCTCGAGGACGCCTTGGATACGTACAACAAGGCAGAGAAATACCTCCGCCATCCAGAGACCGTCGAGAAGTGGCCCGCGATGGCGTTCAGGTCTGCGCAGGACGTTATTACCAAGCTGCTTTGTGCGCAGGTTCGCGATGCCCGTATCCCGATGATTTGGGCCAAGTGTGGATTGATTGCTAGTTTTCACTTGGATATTGCGCGTGCCCTATGCTTCCTTTCGAAGGCGTACAAAATGCTGGAGATTCTGGAGGGGACCGAGGGGGTTTTCTACAAACAGATCCTCAGATGGTGCGCAATACCATCATTGATGCCGGGCTTCGGTGTCACCACACGAGGGCTTTCTACGGTCAAAGAAGGTGAAGAGATATTTAACGATTGCAGATCCCAAGAAATCCTTTTCATGTCGGCGGCAAAGCCGGACGAGTACATCCGCGTATCGAGATACCGACGTTTGCCTGAAACTATTGCCATCGTACGAGGCAGCAGGTACCTTGTTATACCCGAAGAGCATATCAAATTAAAGATAGTGCATAAGGCGGGCTCGTCAAACCAAGGCCAGTCCTCAAATAACGGCTATGAACAGGTAAAGCCAACTGTATCAGAGACGGTTCACAGAAGCAGCGGCGGCCCTTCCAATCCGGGACGGGGCAAGAAAGTGCCCAAGAACAATGCATCGAGTGCGAAAACTCAGGCTCCTCATGGCAGTGATCAAGCTCCTACCAAAAAGCCCTCATCAACTGATGCTTGCACTGACCTGGAATTTGATCTTTTGGGTGTATGCGAAGAACTCAGGAGGGAGTTTCCAGATATGTTCCCACACAATGTTGAGAGAGAGAGACCAAAGAAAAAGAAGAAGAAGAGGAAGAGGAAGAAGAGCAATACGAAGAGCATGAGCGAGAAAAACAAGGGGAAGGCACCTCAACAAGAGGAAACCCCAGTTGTGAAGGACCTCGAAGCGAAAAAGGTGGTGATGGTCAAGCGGGGAGGTGTTTTGTGCCCTGAGGAATTCCCGGATCAGCTTTAACTGTATGAGCCCAAGAATCCTAGAATACGACGCATACGTTTCTTGTTGTCTGAATCATCACATATTTGTGCCTATGGCAGGAAGATGAAATGGAAGGAGTCTTGAATGGTTTCGTTTGATTGATTTGATGCGGAGAGAACGTGACGATGATTATGTCATGCATCATGATTTCTCCAATTCCATAATTCATCGATCGAATTGACTTCATTTAGTCTCTTCACTCGATCACTCTCCCGTGGTTTCCCTTTTATGTGGCTTTGAAGCCTTATTAATGTCAATACCGTCAATATTTAGTCTTTCTAGCTCTGCTTAGCTCAGGAGTAGATCGAATTATTTCCTTTGTAACCACCTCCACTACCTACAACCCGAGCTCAATTCATTCTCCGCAAATTCTCCGCTCGAAACCCACTCATGTCCTACTAAATTCAACCTCCAAGCTTCTATAACTCACTCATTTACACATAACAATGGCTCATTCGAAACGCAACACCTCCCTCCCCCACTTCACCTCCTACGAGCGAGGCCTCCTCCGCGCACATTGGGGCACCCAGCGAGGCGTTATCGGCCGCGACTCCTTCCTCCCATTCGCATCCTGTCGTCTCTGTCTACACCCCGCCCGAGCACCCGTAGTCGCCTGCGCAACGAACGGCGACATATTTTGCCGCGAATGCGCCATTAACGACCTCCTCGCACAGCGACAGGAGATCAAGCGCCTCGAACGAGAACGAGACGAAGCCAAAAAGCGTCTCGCGGAAGAAGATGAGCGGACGCTGGAAGAGGCACGTGAGCGGGAGCTGCGAGAGTTTGAGCTCGTCAGTATGGGTTTAGAGGTGGCGAAGAATAAAGCGTCTGGTCATTCGCAGACGGAGAATCACAAAAAGCGGAAGGCGGAGGAAGCTACTGAGGCTTTGGCGGCTTTTAAAGCGAGGGAGATTGAAGTGGATGGCAGGCGGAAGAAGGTGTTTGAGTTGGATGAGAAGGAGATGGTGCGGGTTGCGAGAGAGGAACAGGAGCGACTTAAGCAAGAACTGAAGAAGGAGAAGGTATGGCTTGATGAGAACGGAGGGTTTCCGTTTTGCGCGATGTTTTTACTAACTCTTTTTGCTCTCAGTCGGAATCCAGCAAATCTGCTCTACCGTCGTTTTGGGTTCCTTCGCTCACACCCAGTACGGATGCGAATGAAATCGCTGCTAACAAGGCTGTCAAACTGACACCTATCTGCCCCGGCTCTATGGACGATAACCGCCATAGCTATTCGCTCAAGTCGCTGGTCGACGTACATTTCACTGAGGAGAAGACATCAGATGGGTCAATTGCCCGGGTCTGTCCGAGTTGCAAGAAGACATTAACGAACGGACTTAAGGCGATGTGTAAGTGCTACTACCAAATTCGGTCATTGAATTAGCGGTGGTTAGCTAACTGTTTGCTTGTATAGTAACTAAACCCTGTGGTCATGTAATCTGCTCCCCCTGCGTAAAAAAGTTCATGACGCCACATGATGCGCCAGATCCGCACGCTACGAAAGAAGAACAAGAGCAGACAGCTGCGCTCCATGGACTCATTCTATGCTATGTTTGCGAAGCTGATATTACATCGCGCGATTCGCGCGGGAATGGCAAGGAATCAGGGAAGGACAAGAAAAAGAAGAAGGACAAGGAAACCATTAAGCCGGGACTGGTGGAAATCAGCTCGGAGGGAACTGGGTTTGCAGGACGTGGAGGAAATGTAGCCACCAAAACGGGAGTCGCGTTTCAATGCTGAGCTGGTCTATTGGGAGCCGCTTGTGCTTCGTACAGTGATTGGTATTAATCGTTGGGAGGATATACTTGTGACATTAATAGACCATGCCGATATTGGCAGACTGTCGATCTATATGGAAAAAGAGACATAAGTACAACGTCCGATGCACATTCAACCCGTCAACGCCCGGACTATGAAAATGATAATATGACCCGAAATGAATATATCTAGATGTACAACAAATGACACGGGATCGCTATCAAGTAAATGATAGGACAACCCTTTCTCCCTCTTAACCCTCCGTCAAGCCATTCTATGCCCGCTTGGCAGAGTTGTTGAACTCACGCACGACAATGTCGCACTTAATCTCCTGGCAAAGACGCTTACGACGGCTCGCCTCCAACTTAGAGACAAACTCCAAGCCAGCGGCACGCTCGACAACCTCGACAGGCACCTCGAACTCAGCGAGCCTCTTCTCATTCGAAATACGAGCATTGGGCAAAACAAACGCGCCCAACGCCACCTTCCCAGCCGGCGATGCAGGACCCTCCTCCGCATAAATAACCTTATAGAAATGCGTTGGCACCGCAACATTAGGCGGGTTCCCAATGACCTCGTAAGAGACACGATATTTACCATCCGCATCCCGATGAGGGAGATACAGAGGCCCTGTGACGATCCGAACAGAAGGATACTTCTTCGCCAGGTTGCGGCAGAAATCCTCAAAATGCGCCCAGTAGTCCCGGTTGAACCCCTCGCCCACCTGGGGACACATGTTTGTCAAGGCGAAAGTCGCGTCCATTGCTTCCTGGGACCATTTTGCGTCGGCGGCTGGCACCTGGTGGCCTCTGTCGTAGCCGGAGCGGAAGTAGTCGGCCAGTTTGGCGCGGAAGGTGGGCGGGATGGTGGTATCTTCGTAGAAGGTGCTATGTTTGCGGTCTGCGTTTTTCATTGCTAGGGAGGCCGGCGTGATGTGCTCGGCTACCCAAGCGGGATTGCGCGTGCGACGGTCGTAAGCTCCGGCTAGGGGGGCTGAGAGGAGGGTATCGGCGATTGGGCCGGGGAAGCCATATTGGTAGATGCCGGCGGCGTCAACGGGTCCGGAGAGGGATTTGGCGGCGAGAGAAGGGGGTGCTGGCTGAGTTGGGACGGGAGTAGTTGAGGTAGCTGGTGGAGGTGGAGGGAGTTTCTGTTGCTGCTGTTGCTGTGGTTGTTGTGGTTGTTGTGGCCGAGAGGAGGAATAAAGAAGCGCTGTAAGACCGGCTCCGGTGGCCGCGCTGGCTGCGGCAATTGCGGCGACAGTGGCCTTGGACATGGTTTAAAGAAGAGGGATAGAAGGGAGGGAGGTAGAGAGCAAAGGAGGAGAGAGAAGGGGGAGAAGGGGGAGGTAAGAGGTGGTTAAGGTTGGGGTTGACGACGAAGAAAGTCCGGGGAAAAGAAACTGCTCAAGACGGTAAAAATTGAAGCTAAAGTGGTTGGCCAATCAGGTCCCCGGGATCAAATGATTTCCAGGTACCGAGCCTCAGGTACAGACTAGAAATCAACTGTCATCACCATCATAGCAGGAATATAATCCTACACGACTTATAGGAAAAGGTCAGGGCGTAAGGAAGGTATAAATAGCTGTAAAGAAATATTCTTCTTTCTCCCGTGTGCTACGCCTAGTGACCTGGTGACCACTGCAGGTGAGCACTTCAGCTGATCAGAAGCAAAAAGTGCTTTGCTGTCAGAGAAGTCACCAAGAAGGATGCTCTAATGATCTACTATCCTACTGTCGTAGACTTATAGGTATCAAGGAAGAAAGCAGAAATCCGGAGACTCACGTCGAAAAGTCCAAGTCGGAAACACTTTCTTGCGTTCAATGTCTCGGAAATAGATTCCTTAATTCGGAATGCTTTTCTTGACCTGTCATAAGATCTACAATTGTGAGAGAACACGGGCTAATCAATGGATTTATTGAAGTCTAAGCCAATAATACTCCTGTTTATGCATTGCATCATAAATCGTCCCGAGTGAGGTACTGATGGATTGATCAGATTGAAGTACCTTCAATAGGTGATGCTACAGTAGTGGTGAACGCTATCACTGCGTCCGGAGAAAATTGCCGGCAAGATCTACATTCACGAATGTATTAATATTATCCATCGAATGGACGAGCACATCTCCTGCTCAGCCACAGTCAACCTTGCCGTCAGATTCTGGCAGATTACTCCTTATAGAAAATGTAATTCCAAATGCCACCTCGCACGAAGTAACTATGAAGGGAATAGCCTTATCTTCGCTTACAGGACTTCTTTGCTTTAGATCTGGAACCCGACAGTGTTTGAACGTCACCATGTGCACCGCTTGTTTCTTTTTCTTTTTATTTTTATGTTATTTTTGACCTAAAAAAATATGATACCGAACTTCGATCTCTCTCAGGCGCAGGCAAGCTGACACGTCCTCCTTCCCTTACAGGATTTCCCAACGGCCAGCTGATTCAAGTGGCAGCATACTGAGGCTATGTTCTGAATCTGCCAGAAGGCCGTTAATCCTCCGCAGAGAAGGGCGGCACAATCAAAAGTTGCATTTGGGATGGGCGGGATCGTCGTGCTTCTGGTTGTAAAAGCCGATCCAGGAAATCTTCATTTAGCCAAGCTAGTAAGTACCGAGATTAGCAAAGAGTAATCATCCTGAATCCGTCTTCAAAGCTCCCAGTTGACAGATAGACACGGCGGTGTACTGATCCGTTCGTCATAATCTGCTATGCTAGTTTCGTAGTGTACAGCAAGTTGGTTAGTTGCAGTTGTCCAGGCGGTTGATAAATAGCCCTAATTCATTCTCCGCAAGCGCTTCCTTTTCTACAGCTTAACCTAGTCAATAACTTCTCACTTAAGGGCACCATATTCAGTCGCATCAAGTCACATCAAAGATTACACTTTCACCGAAGGTCAATTAAAGATACCATGACACAATTACGGTGACCCCGAGAGGCAGAAGCTTAAGTTAGCGTGTACAGTGATGATTCCAATCAAATCGTGAGAATCGCTTCTGTAGAACCAGGTCCACTTCTTTTACGTAGATGGAAAGTCACTTGACTTTCCCTTCCTTTTCCTTTGGTTGAGCTGCATTCCAGTAATTGCAGGCAACAACCATTAAAATGAAAAATGTCCTGGTCGATCGGCAGTTCGGGGAATCTCATAGAACCCGTTGTCTAGCAACCCCCACTCGATCCATCGATCCAGGTTAAAGGGGCGGAAGGAGAAAAGAAAAAATAAGTTAAATTAACCAAAAAAAAGGTAGGAATAAAATTAACACGCACAAACACACAAAATCCCACAACCTTGATGGTTCATCTGCCTTAGGTATCTCGTTTTTTGCCACCATGCGGATCCAAACCCTAACCACCACTGAAGTTCCCCAAGTTCTTTGTAATCCTAGCGATTTGACAGCGAATCCCAATGGGGGAGATGCTAGTTAGCACAGACACATGAGTTCTTTGTTGAATTCCTACACTATAACTCACGATGGCAGTGCACACATAAATTTGTTGTTTGTTTCTATACCTCCTTGCCTAACCCTCTGGATCAACAAATAGTACTAGCCACTAGCACTAAGCCAGGGCATCTGTATACCCAAACTTCCACTTATGACAGTAGTAGCCACCGGCCGATGCTCGGTTCCGAGGGTTCAGCTGTGGCGCAGGATCCAGCATACAGTCGCTTGGCCTACACCGAGATAGGGTAGATATTGGCTGCGATAATGCAGATCCCATCTGGCTATGTCATAGCCCTACTCTGTAATGACATGGCACCATCGTGTGGTTGAGTTCGCGAATGGTTCTGATCTAGATCCGCATGACCCATCCATGTACTACTCATGTGTATGTCGAAATGTAGTACTAGTTACTAGCCATATTGAAAGGATTTAAGATACCTGCTAAGTGGGATTACAAATAATGGCTTGGATTTCCGAAAACAGCCCAGGCGTTCTGTTATTCTTTAGACGGATAGTGATAGGCCGTTGGTTATACCATCTTGAACCCCCTTTCTGAACATTTTTTTCTTTTCTCTTTCTTCTTCTTCCCTACCAAATCCACGCGTACGCTCACAGAATCCATGCATTCGAGAATCTGACATCATGGATACCATTTCAGAAGCTCCCCGAAGAAACAAAAAGCAAAGAGCCGTACTATCATGCATCCCCTGCCACTTTCAGAAAATCAAGGTACCCCATTGCCCCCGTTATGGGTCCACAATTGGGTGATGCTGATAGTGGTTGGAATAGTGTAACCATGTCAGGCCTTGCAGTGCTTGTTGCGTCCGAGGACGGCAATCGAAATGCGAATACACGGTCACTTTAGAGGATAAGTGGTTCATTGAACAAGCACATCTTCTGAGGCGCCTACAACAACGGCGGAACTTCCTGAAACAACGGATCCTCTCGCTCCTATCTGCATCAGATAAGGTTCCTAATTACCTCGCGCCGCAAGCATCCGACCTTCCCAAACAACGAGGAAAGCAGAAACGGTCGCGGAACACATCTCGAAAGAACCCAAGGACATCTACACCTACATCCCGAGAAGCTGTGCAACCAAAAGAGGAGCCCGATGGTATGTGGGGATCAATTAACTCCCTACTACCCTATCATTTACGTTGGACATGCTGACACACTTGCAAGACAAGCAAATCTATATAGGGCAATCGCAACCCCACGTGCAACCCAGCAACAATCTACATGTCCGATTCACCCATACCGAACGTTCCATCCAATCCTTAATAGAAGTGTTCAGTGCCGATATCGACGGAAATCGCACAGTACCATTATGGCTGGGCCAAGCGGTACAACTGCGCGCGAGTTCCCCTCTACTCTGTGCGGCCATTGAGGCGACATCTTTTGTTCTCATGGGAAAGAGAGCGTCCGATCCGAGGTCTACGCACGCCGGCCTTATTCGATACACATGTGCTCTGCGACTGGCAGGGACAGCGCTCTATGATCCTGCGAAACGCCTACAGGACGATGTGTTTGTAGCAATAACCCTTTTCGGAATGACTGAGGTGGGCTTGTCTTGGGCGCTCAAGTGGTTACCCATCATCGCTGACTGGGCTTCCAGATGTACGAAGGCGGCTTTAAGGACGCTCTCCTGAAGCACCAACAGGGAGGCTTGGATTTGCTGTGGTTAAGAACTCCGTTAAACCATTGCAAGGGCATTGGCCATTCTATCTACGCAGATCTGCGACTGTCATGGGTATAGTCGAACAATAACTGCGCTACATGGACGCAATGTGACCCCCGCAGAGCTAATATGGAACTAGATTATCTCCGCGATATCTCATCGACGAACCTTCCTCTCTAATACAGAGTGGAAAACTGTACCTTGGAATGAGACGAGCTCACGAAACAATCTACACAGTTTGCTAGATATCGCGGCGGATATTCCGGGTCTTTGGAAACAACTAGAATGGGCGTCACAGGGCGGATCCCCTTCTTCTTTACCTTGCTTTTCCCTCCACGGATCGGAGATTGATGTCGAGGAGCAAGCGACACGCCTAGCCCAGTGTTTACAAGATTGGAGGGAATCACAGACGAGTGATTCTCTACCGGATCCCACCGAGGAGATCTTCACAGTCATGGACGATTTCCCAGTATTCGAGACCCAAGATGCCACATCAGAGACACGCCGACCACGAAATCTGGTGTACCCTGATGCTCACACCTGTGTGACAACAATATCATATTGGGCCTTCTACCTCTCTATTCCCACAGGAGCGTCACTAACCTGGAGGTACCAATTTGCCTGCAATATCTGCCGCAGCATGAGGTTCTGCGTAGAAAAATTTCCGTTCTCCTTAGCCTGCTTGATTCGGTTTGCGCTGAAGGTTGTTTCTGATGTTTTTGGTATTGACAGTATTGAGGATAACTTTCTGCGAAAGTTATCTGATTATTTCTATCAGAAGTACCGGTTCTCTATCCTAGACTACTAAAGGAAGAAAAAAGAAAGGAAAAGAACAAAACAATCCATCATAACATTTCATGATAATGAGAAATTTGTGGACAGTGAACAAGGATACAGTACATTACATACGTAAATATGGATTAGAATGGAAAAAAATGTGATATGATCCAGAAGAAAGAACCAGAAGGAATACGTAATGCACGATAGTCAATTCTCTTTGCTTTTTTATTTACTATCATTTTTGCTCCCTACACTAGCATGTCATGCTGAAGCCCATTTCTCTTCTTCTTCTTCTTCTTCTTCACATGCCTGTCTCCACTTTAAGAGATCATCTTGCATTCATTGCTGATCCTGAAAATAAATTATCCAGACTTCGCAAGTCCGGACTATCGTCTGTGATGAAAAGGATCTATAAGCTTTTCCCTCCTAGGAAGGTACATATGATTTGAAAGGCATGCCAAGGCATTTCCTACGGTCCGAGATGGGTCTATGAGACAATCACTCCCTCAGGAGCAGCCTGTTCCTGAAGTACGTGCGTTAGGACGGACGGGAGTTGAACCAACGTTAAAAAATTTTAAGGGGAGGAGGGGATAACATTCCCCAGCCAGCCACAATTCTCTGTCCAAGAAGTAAGTCCACACTGACTCTCTCAATTGGGATTTGATCGTCCAGCACCGCCACAGTGGACATGAGTTAGTTTGCTTTACGGTCTGATTCCGTCGGCTAAGTAGCCAGAAGGAGGTTGGAGATCCGGTGGCAAACTGGAAGTCCTGCATTATTGCTGGGCCACAGAAGCCGTTGGAAAGCCACAGTTCAAATCGTCGTGGAGATCCGGTACTTCCGTTTTAATTCGTTACCAGATCGTCCAACGGGGACTTCAGCCTCCATGGCTGAGATGGGTAATGGACGTGCCCAGAGTCTGTCTCAGGTAGTCTGGCCCTCGAATTCCCATCCCACACAACTCCGTAGGGTTTAGTAAAGGGTCCCGATTGAGTTCATGCACGATTGAAATCCATATGAGAAATGTGAAAACAATGCCACATGGTTAGGATTTAGTCGGTCCCAACTCACTTGGCATGCTATAGTACCTCAATCTATTGTTTTTTTTGGTTTGGTGCCGTTCTGTCCGTCCAATTCGACTGGTGACAGCATAATATACCTACACACACCAGTGTGAACAAACCGCACCCTCCCCTCTCCCTAGCAGAATCTACCCAGGAAGGAAATGGCATGATGATAGATGCCTAGTTGAGCTAGGGCCAGCATATCTATCTCTCCGTTCTATGGTTCGAGGCTCGTGCGCTGTGTGGGGGTTTGGTCGAAGTTATATAACGTTTCCCGGACAAGGGTTCCATGCTTAGTTTTGCTTTATACTCTAGCATCACAGCTTAGAATACACCTGTACTTGCTGTTTTGACTTTAATTACGCATGAAACTATCATGGTACAATCGGGCAGAACGCCGTTTCTCGCATTGCAGTGACTATTATCACTATGAACGCAAGCTCAGAGTCTCCGTCCTCCTCCGGGGGGACACGAACGGAAAAAAAGAAACGACCGATCTACGCTTGTCTTCCATGTCACAGACGGAGAGTCAAGGTAAGTTCCGTGCTGGTGTAGTCTTTCTCGTGCCACTCCGAACCTGGGAAGACACTGTCGCATGTTAACAGAGGAAAGCTGACGGGGGTTGCTGTTGCTGTCACAGTGCGATCATCTTAAGCCGTGTACACCCTGTTGTCTTAGAGGAACCCCTTCGCAGTGCGAGTTCACCGAGGAGGGTACCAATGCACATATGCTGCAGTCGGACCTGATCAAGAATCTCACGGAAGAATGTGCATATTTAGAAAGCAGGTTGGCCGAGCTGGAGTCTTCGGGACAGGACTCTCAGCAATCTGAGAAGAAGGGGTGACAGTAATGGATTATCTTGCACTCCCTAGAAGAAAATACGGGCTCACAATCCCTAAAAAGGAGAGGTCTTATCTACCCTGCCAAATATCTTCGACTAAACATCGATTTAATATCCGTGGGACCGGCGTCCCCATGGTGACTTTTGGAGTCTGGTTATCGGATCATGGGTATAACTGCCGATAGAGATGAGTCTGTCACTGCATCGTGGCGAAATTGGAATGGGCCTGTGGATTATATGGATGATTGTGTTTCCTAGTTAGCATTTAATAATTGATATATATACGCTAGCATATGCGTTTAAGAAGCCGAATGCTTAGTTGTTTTTTTCCCAAAGGGCTGACCTTCGTATGACCTATGAAGTCAACTTTCGCTATTACTGTTTTGATGCCCCTGTATGTCATTTTGTTATTTTGTTAGCATAAGGCCAACACATATTAATTACTCTCTTTCTCTTTTACCTGTATCCTAACTGTTTAGATTGTATGGACCCCAATGCTTGCAATTGTCATCTCAATATCTTATACAAACATGGAGACTGCCGTTTGAAGTCCCAAGGTAGAACATCCTCTATTCAACCCAAATCATATTCCTGCATAAATCTGGCTATCCAGCATTTCAGTGGATAATTTACGATGATATCAGACAAACGGCTTCGCTAGATTGAATCTTCCGGTGCTACTGCCTTAGATGTTACAGGACCTATGTCCTAGAACCTTTTAACTCGCTCAACGAAGCAATATTAGGGGTGACATTGAGGTGTCACTCAGCGACTAATAGCTGTATCTCTAGGTTGACTGACCTGAGCATGTTCACTTTGCTAGATATCCGCAGGCTTGATGCATGGGGCCAAAAGACCTGCTCTATGGTTCGTTCTAATTCATGTCATCGGAGTCATGCTGGCGTCTAATGTTTGGATTTCACGGTGTCACAGATGTTACTTGACGGGCTGTGGCAACATAACCTATAACGATAGCTTGCTCTAGTCCACAAATACTTGCGTGATACGAGGCGAGAGCTATCAATCGACATACCTCTATATATGATGCTATTTTGGACGTTCCCGGGAATATGTTGCACAATGGCTGCGAGGATATACGGCACATGCATGAAAGCAAGTATCCAACGTACCTGGACATGGAGAAGAAACCGGAACTCTGCTTGAGTCATGTCAGCGGAGATTGATTGGCTGTGGAGGCGACAGCTACGATGGCAGGATTTGGGGGACACTGAAATTCCCGTCAGATGTTTCTGACATCTTACCTTTTACCATTGCTCATGGTACACAAGAAGTGT
The DNA here is from genome assembly GCA_001696595.2 of Aspergillus hancockii. NCBI lineage: Eukaryota > Fungi > Ascomycota > Eurotiomycetes > Eurotiales > Aspergillaceae > Aspergillus > Aspergillus hancockii. Next base: position 97,397 of record MBFL02000046.1, on the reverse strand, counting down.
GTTTAAGAATATTCTCATTACTTTACATTTAGATACAAATAGGCGAGATTACTTTCAATGGGCCGAGCTTCATATACATCCTGTTCGTTGAGTCAGATACATTACACATCTAATTTATCCAAAACCATGGCGCTCAAAACATTTCTAGAAAAATTCATCCTATCATCCTATTGTTCGTCCTCGCTTCTACATGCTCCGCAGTCGTGTCTTTCAATATATACAACAATCCAGTCCCTAGTGGACTTATTGTGTGCGAGACCCGTGAACAACTGAACCAGGTGGCGAGTGACCACCCAGAAACGGTACTTCACGATGAAGATGGTGGGTACTATTTGAAAGACATGAATGGCGCTCGAGTGGCTGTTGCCGCCGACTCCCTGTGCCCAGATCTAAATACGTCATTCGCCGACGTGGACGCCACGATTGCACAGGTAATCCCAATGGGAGAAGCTCGGATGGACATGGAGAATGGCCTCGAGTCGACAGTCGCCTGCACCGATCACCGTTGCTTCACTAGTGGTGGTTGTACTGTATTTCCAGGTTGTCGCATATGCACCTCTCGCCAAAGATGCCTTTAAGCTTTCGCTACAACTTGGGAGTAGCTGGTCACTTTGAGTGTTTGCAGGTCATCAATGGTGTGGGGTTCTGTCTAATGCTTTTCTTCCGTCGGCGGTTCTGGGGATTTGCGCCATAGTGTCTTGTTCATCTTTCGTTCTGGGGCTGTTGGTGAAAGTTGCTTGATGCCATCCTAGGAAATATCAGTAATCATTGGAACAGACGCTCATTTATGGTATGCAACTGTCGGGGGTTCTTGAGAGCGTTTAGAAGCTCTCTATTCATTATGTACTTGCCCAGATCGGATTATTCATAAATCCATGAGGTACAGTTGACCAGAGGTTTTCTCATTCGCAGCACTGGAGGACAGTGTAAACTGGTGCTTGATTACTACCGATAAGAATGGGGCCATAGCCAACCAATCCCACACACTCAACAAGGCAATCCCAGTGCCACGGAGAGATTGAATCAGATCGAACTAATTACCGTTGACAGGGTAGTACCACCCTTGCATGAATCTAGTGGTAGTAGTAGTCGTGAGAAAACTAAATATATCTTAGGGCATACCGGAAGAGGGATAAGATGGGGTTTCTACCCCGTGACATCACCTTTTAGCCCGCAAGGTCCTCGAACCATTATCCTTTTAATTCAATCTTCCGCTCTCCACCCGCTTCTTCACTCTCCACATCAAACCACACTATGGCCGCCAGCAATGATGTTCGGGGTTGGGTTATGAGCGGTGTCTCGGGCGTGGGTGAGTTTGGTTATCTTATGAGAATTGTCCCTCCCCCAAGCTGACCGATTATTATATAGCCTGCATCCTGGGATCCGCCATGATTTGCGTCGACGTACTATTCCGCCGCTTCTCCAAACAAAAAAGTTTCGAGATTGTGCATAACAATGGCTTTCTGTCCGCTTCGTTATGTCTCAGCGCAGGCGTGATGGTAATTTCCCTTCCTCCCCTCTCCCGGGAGTTGTCTCAACCATTGCTAATGTTGGTAGCTCTTCACCTCTCTCTATAGCATGCTTCCTACCTCTCAAGAGTACCTGATCCGCGCCGGATGGTCTCCCACCACCGCCGCGTATTCACTTATCGGTCTTTTTTTGGCCGGTGTTATTATTATTCGTCTCCTGTCGGCGCTTCTCCATCACTACATTCCCTCGCATGTTGTTGGTTGTGTTCATAGCCATGAGCCGAATGCAAGTTCTGCCGACCCCGAACGCGGCCACAGTCACTATGACGCACATCACCCAGAAGGCAATACTGTTTGGACCGAGCGGAGTCCTTTGTTAATGCGGTCGAGCAAATCTAGCCCGGCGGTGCCGTTTGCTGGATCTGAGGGAAATCCCCAGACTGTCGCTTTTCCAGCCGGACCCTGGCGCGTACGCCTGAGCCGGCGCTTAAGTCGTCTGGTGGGCGTTAAACCACAGTGCGACAAGAGCGGTCCCTGTTATGGATTTTCGCAGGCCTGTGGTCATGAATGCTCTAAGACCCTCATCGGTCCAGAGGTTTCCGTTGTAGACGACGCAGGCACCCACACCATTCCCGTGCGTCTGGACGTAGAGCAACCAGAAGTTCCAGGTGCAGATTCGCCTTTAATTTCACCTCGTAATGAATTACCTGACTATTTGTCCTCATCTGCAGCAGATGCAGACGATGCTCCCAAACCCGGGAGCCAACATCATCATCATGTGCCGCAAAATGCTTTTCTGTCCATCGGCCTGCAGACCTCCATAGCGATTGCTCTCCATAAGTTACCTGAGGGCTTCATAACTTATGCCACCAACCATGCTAACCCAAAGCTCGGTCTAACCGTCTTTCTCGCCCTCTTCATTCACAATATCAGCGAGGGTTTTGCTATGGCCTTACCTCTTTATCTGGCCCTTCATTCACGTGGTAAGGCTATCTTCTGGTCCAGCCTTCTGGGCGGTGTCAGCCAACCTGCCGGTGCTGGGCTTGCAGTCCTTTGGATTTGGGGCACTGGAAGTCCAGCTGGGGACGGTACCGATCCGTCCTGGGCAGTGTACGGAGGTATGTTTGCCGCCACAGCAGGTGTCATGACCTCTGTAGCTCTGCAATTATTTAGCGAAGGGTTAGGACTCACCCACAATCGGGGTATGTCCATTGGTTTTGCCATCGCAGGGATGGGTATCATGGGTCTCAGCTTCGCCCTGACTGCATAGTCACCATCATTTACCAGGCGTTCATTTGGTATATTTTGGGAGTTGGTTTCAAGTTGTTATAAGCACAACGCATCTCCATAGACAAAAGGGGAACCCAGACTTTAAAGCATAGAGGAGTCAATCCTTTCTCATGAATTTGCAACGAGTGATGATTCTGGTTTCGGGCTTATGATATCAGTCTTACCTTTTAGCTGTACTCAATTTCCAAGTCTATTCTTAACGAATTCCGAATCGTGATTGCTGGACGGCGTTATTCTTTATCCACAAAAACTCCAGTAGAACTTTGCAAGCTCGTCAGGTTCTTGATAACCCTCCAGTTTGTATCGGCACCTTCATATCACAGTCGACTTGAAAGCAAAGGAAGGGGGAGTCGCTCAACCTGACCAACGCATGTCATATCTCACCCCTCAATATCAGATTCCACAGATGATTGCGGTTAATGCATCGAGCCCTAAATTTGATCGTTTCACTCCTTAACAATATCACGTGTGTTAAACGACTAAAGGAATAGCAGGCCTTCCTCAGAACTTGTTTACTGATACCAAACGTGTATTCTGTGAGACCTGGCCGCAAATGAGGGTCACTGGGTCTCCGAGGTACCACAGCATGAACACCTTTGTCGCTGTCGTCATACAAATGTGGTTTCTTTTCTAAGTGCTACATGTCAGTTGTGTCTGAGTTACTAACGCGCAGTGACCATAGAATGAGCCGGTTTGAGCCTTGACGTCTCGAGGATTAGGGGATACAGAGTCTATATGTTAGTCAATATGCCTGCGATGAGATTGGTATTTCTATTGAGAAGTAGGATAATTGACTGTTAAGAACACAGTACTATCTTGTAAATGCTTGATTCTATAAATCTACGTAAATCTACGTCTTAAGGCCGATGATGTACACCAATAGAGATGGTAATATTGAGGATAACCCAGCTAAATGTATTGTGCCATTTCCAAATTTAAATATGGACTCGGAAGCCACTTGATATCCCTCGCTCCGTCTGCGGCTCTATTTGGGGAATACTCTATCAGCGCCACCAGCAATGCCGACACATTTAGCATGATATGCATGTGATAGGTAAGAAATTCATCAGCCCTAAGTTATCTTACTGCAACTGATCATGCGTGGACGGGTGGCGCAATGTTGACTTGAGTTCCTCATGCCCAGCCACCTCGAGAGAACCACCTCGTATATACTATAGGATAGTAAGGATAATGTCCAACGCTATTCATCTAAGAAGTAGTCGATTTTCGAGATACCATTTATGTATTATACGAATATGCAGTACCTTGCCGAAACGCCTCATCTATGCAAACCATGACCCTGTGACACTCCAATGATAGGCGGCTAGTGGTATATAAAAACAGTTAATTGTGACAGCGAAAGGAATATATTTACGAATCCTTCCCTTTTGCAGCAGCTTCTCGTTCCCTTTTTCTCGCCAGATAACGCTCCCGCGCGCTTGAGACATCTCCTTCGGTCTTGCGGCTGCGGCTGCGCTCTGCAATTTCTTTCTGCCGTGCTGCCTCGGCCGCTTCTTCCTGTCTCGCTTGCTCTTCCAGCTGCAAAGCGATCATCTCTGTTTGGCGAGCGCGCTGGCCAGCCCTGGTGTTCTTTTGCTCCGATTGGAATCGAGACCTGGGTGAAGAAGGGCGCGACGCCGCAGAAGTTGTGGCCGCAGACTGTTGCTTGGGCTTTGGGGCAACGTTGAGACCAGCAGACAGCAATTGTCGCTTGTCGACAACCTGGCCTTCGTCGTTCACAGAGATGCATGCGCCGCGCGCGTTGAGTTCCTCGGCCTTCTGGGCCTCCGTCTTCTCCTTGGGCTCCTCGGTTTCTTCCGTGGCTTCTCCCGCTTGCACCCGTCGTGCAGCCTCTTCCGTAGCCTTCATAACAGCCTCATGCTGCTGTTCGCCCCGCGACAGCATATCCCGGTAGAAATCAACCATACCAGTACCGCCATTCTGTTTCCGTCGCTCTTCCTCCTGCTTCTCTCTCTCGGCCTCTTCCTCTTCAATCCGCCGCAACTCCTCCTGCTGCTTCTTGTACGCAGAGGTCACGAACTTCTCCTTATCAGCGAACTCCTCACCCTCAGCTTCGCGCTCCTTAGCCAGTACGCGATCCCGAGCGCGCAACTGATCGCGCTTACGAATCTCCGCGCTCCGCAGCAAAGACCCCATATACCGCGGGCCCTCATCGCTTTTGCCTTCCGCCGCTTTCGCCTTCCCCGGCTTCGCATGTAAACTATCATATACCGCATCATAGGAGTAAATAGAGGGGTCCAGTTCCTGCGCATCCTGTGCATGTTTCTTACTACTATGCATCGTAGCCAAATTCACGTATTCCTTGCTCCCCTCGCTTTTCTGCGACTTGGCCGTATTCAACCCGAACGAAACACCAGTATTCCCCGACTGTCGCTCAGTATTGTTGCCCCCATCTTCTTCGTCGTCATCGTCCGCAAAAATGGATTTCTTGCTCAGAGGTTTGATGCTCGGTTTTCCTAGTTGTCCTCCAAAGGGCACTTTGCGCTTCGCCGGTGGTTCTGATTTTGTCGCTGCTGGCTTCTTATTCTTCTCTTCTAATCCACCGATTGTTGAGATCTCGATTTCCCCGCTTCCGCCATCTTTGTCTTCGTCGTCGGAGTCGCAGTCGAAGATGGTTTTCTTGCGCTTTTGGCCGCTTGGTGCGCCGTGGCGCGCACAGGGTTTTTGTTGTTTGTTCGGCAGATTGAGGCCGTGGGAGAGAGTTGGAGGTGGCATTGGAGGATCTCTGTGATGCTTTTTTTATTTGTTTGTTGGTGAGATTCAAGTTGTTGGTTTGGTTCTATTGAGGTTGAAAGCTACTAGACTTGGACTTAATGTATGGATCACGTGGTGATAAGCATATCGTGTTATCAATTGCTAAGGGCTACATATTCGATGAGTGCTTCCTGTTCAACTCGTTTTGAGTAATGAGCGCTAGGTCTATTATGTAAAATGGTATATTTAAAAGCGTCCTCAGTATAAATATTAAACTGTTGATATTTACCTATGGTACAAGATGCGAAGAAATCAAGATCTAAGTGTATATATAGACATAACCAAATCCAACATACGCATCACCTCAATCAAATTAAAATGCTTTCCTGCGCCCTTAGGAAATGAAAAGTCTCACCGAAGTGGCGGATTTGTTGAAGGAAGGCCCCAGTCCTAATCTAATTAGCCTCCATCGGATATGGAAGATGACGGAGGATGGTACCATGCATTGACCTGCTAAAACCGTATAAAACAAAAACGCCGGCATAAGCCCTGCAGTCTAACAGGATATTGCCTCCCTTAATCACGCCAAAGTACTATCCGACCTGCCGCGACTGGTACTACTGGACAATTCTACACTGTGCGAGTGACCATTCACTCCCGACTGAACACAGGCGTCCTCAACCTCTGCCAGTCGTCGCCGCGCAGATTCAACACTAGCTTGCCATTTCCTCAATGGAATAGTCAACAAGCTACCCAGGGTCGTTTGGATCCCTTGGTAGATTACCATGGGCAACTTCATCCTGGATTGAGCGGCTTCAGGCAGCCCCATGAACATGATCGTTACTAACGCCACGCCCATTGCCGGAGTTTTGGTGGGCACCAGGTACGCCAAGGCAATTGTGTCCTCGCACGTGAGCCATAATCGAGAGATGGTAAGAGCGATGGAAACCCACACCAGGAACAGGGCTATTAGAGTAAAAACAATGAATACCATGTTGTCTGGCTGGACGTCGTCGAAAGCGTTTGATTCAAAGGCGCCGTCGTAGGTACTCCAGATGACGGTTAGCAAGGCGGTGGAGCTTAATTTGCTCAGCTTCCATTCTCCGAAGACCTTCTTCACGGGGTGTGGGAATATGCTGGCTATGATCTGGCCGGCTAGCTGCTCGGAGGAGAAAGACGGTATCAGTATTGATGATTTTATATGATCAGGAGCTCAGGATTTCATGGTGGGAGGCCAGGGGTGGGAAGAACCTACTAAAGGAACAAAGACTGAAAGCCCTAATTGCTTGAAGACATATTGATAAGTATTGGTAAAACCTTCTGTCTCCGGTAGGAACTCCATGTACCAGACGTTGGTGCTTGTGTATAGCTTCAACAAGGCGGTCGTTATGAAGGGGCCAAGGAGGTTCCCGATGGTTGACTGTGTGACGGTTAAAGCTCCATTGCCATTAGCCTTTCTTGTCATGATCGTGTTGAAAGAGACACTTTGTTTTCATTGACTAGGTATCAGTAACGTCCTCGGACCAGATCGAGGACTCGATCGGCAACTGCTTCTAATGGAGTTGGCTTACGCAGTAGGAAGACACCCCACGATTATAATCCCAATCAACAGTGCCGGGTCCATGAAATGCTCGTTCGTTGCACAGGCACTGGCAATGCCATAGGTAATTGCAGAGGTCAGAAGATAACATTGTATTTGGACGAAAAAATGCACCTTCCAGCGGCTCAGATTTTCTACCAGAATCTGGGTAGGGAGCGTACACCCATTGATGAAGAAAATGACAGCAATAGCCAGGTAATTGACGACGGTTTCTTTCGTCTCTTGATGAGACTTTGGGATTTGCACCTTAGAGGAAATGCCAATCAGAATGCCCATGACAATAAGAAACCATTGATCAATCGCCAGTTGCCAGATACCAACCGCCCAGTTGAACCGCTGCTCTTTGGAGCTGGAAATTACCTCCGGTTCCATCGGCATCTCCAGTGCTTTGTATTGCCCTACATGGGATTTCTTGTTGGCCTGGTTGTCTTGTACATCCTTTAGCAGGACGCCTACAGGTCGGCATTCGAGAGGGATAGGAAGGGGGAGAGGGTGAAGAGATTCCAGCTTTCACTTACTACTGTTCCGAGAGGAGTTAGTCGGAAAATCGTCCGACGTTCTACCATGGTCCATAGCCAATACCACTTCCGTAGATATCGGGGAAAATAAGCTTCAATACATTGACTGAATAAACAAAGATACCAAGGTCAACTGCAACGAGGTACAGAATAGTTCGGGTTCCGACTGATTACTGGAAGGGCGATCTGTGCCACTGTTATACTTACTTAGTCTTTCCTTATCAATACAGCAGTATAAACGCTAGGGGCCTCGAGATCGCCGAAATGACCGAATTCCAGGGTGTTCATAGTGGGGTGTCCTATAGGGTCTCACGACGATAGCCAAGTCGGAGAGAACATACTGTTGTTCCCCTGTGCTTCCATGCTACATACAGTATGACGCGTAATGTTTGACCCTTCTAGATTGCTCATTGGTGGTAGACGGCATTCCATGGTATGCTGAAGCCCCTGCCTGGTTAAAATCGTGCAACATCCTGTGGGGTTTGTTTTCCTATTTTGTTCGATGGCTAGGATACAAAGCGTTGTTGAATATTTTAGTATCCATATACTTCCCAGCAATAGGATTGCTTCTTCCCAACAGAACATAGGTAGTGCGATAATAGTGAGTCCCTATACGGGGCATTCCATCAGCACACGCATATCCACTTCCAAAGGGGATAGCCCTGCAAAGACTGATATATGAACAGCTGTTGCATAAAGTGGCTTTGGAAACACAGCAGGAAATGCATGTACTAGACACGTAATGCGATGAGTCTACAGAAATGGGCTCTTGACCAGGAAATAATCTGAAACAATACTGAGTAGAGGCAACCTGATCAGTTCTCCTGATGTAATGGCGTAAAATATACATAATGTGTACATAAACGTGTGACGTCTCTATCTTATCGCCCACGTGACCATTATCACATTATCTACTCTCCCGTACTTCGTACATCATCGGTGTTTCCACGACCTATACAAGTTACTCGACAGTCGACGCATACAAATGTCCTATTACTTCACTATCCTCTCCCCCACAGATGTTCCATTATTTAACATCGCCTTCGGGACCTCCAAAAGCGGTGGCGATGGAATTGCCCGCTTCCGGTTTCCGGATACCGCCCAGTACATGAACCAATTCATCATCCATTCAAGTTTGGATATCGTTGAAGAAGCCCAGTGGATGAATGGGAACCTGTATGTTTTCCCTTGCTGCCCTCAAATTCTTGGGCATAAGGAAGGCTAACACAGGATACCCGGTGAAGATATCTAAAACACATCGACACTTATCCCCCCGCCTCAGCCTACATCTCCGCCTTCCTCGCTCCCTCCGGCGCCCGATTTCTCCTCCTGCATCAGCCGCCTCAACTTCCTTCAGCCAATGCCGGCAGCGGCTCTTCCTCGCTATTAGGGTCCAGCTTTTCCGGAGGCGGGAGTTCGAGCCGGGCGTCGTCTAGTTCGATTGCGGCGAACCCAACCTCGCCGCAGACCGAGGAGGCCGTGCGCCAGTTCATGAACGAGGTCTACGAGAATTATGTCAAGACTGTGATGAGTCCGTTTTACAGGCAAGGAATAGAGATCAAAAGTCCCGTTTTCAGGTCAAGAGTTACGGCTGCGGGAAGAAAATGGCTGTAATTTCTCCATATTCTTTTTCTTTCTCACGTTCATAATACCATATTTGCCTTAATTCTTGTTTGTTCTTTGAGCATTTGTTGTCTGTGTATAATTTTCCGGAGTCAATGGCTAGATTCTATCCGAGACAAAGTCCAAGAAAAGGGATTATCTTAGTGTGCTGTGTATGTACGATGGTAAGAGTCAACTATTTACATTTAAGGTTGGAAACTACATATAAATATCGAAGAGAAAGTATTTCGGAAACGCAATTCCCTTATCTAGATACGCACAACTCACACAGGTCAAATAATGAATTACCTGCAGGAGACCATATCGATAACTTCTTGAGAGGGTAGAGATGAGATCTATGGGCAGCTTATTGATGTGTTGGTGTCATCAAAATACTGAAATAGCCAATTGGAAAGTTATGGTATGGGTATGGGGCGTTTACGTTCTCATCGATAATAGATATTATCATCAATTTATTTCCAACAAGTCAGAGTATTGCGTCTTTTCTCTTTTCCTTCGAGGAGAGGCAAAGGATTTCCTGGCCAATAAGTACTGTGTATGTACACTTAGGGTAAGTTACTAAACCCAACTATTGTATCACAAAAGGGATTTTGCTATGGACCAGTCACATGTCGCCATGTCTATACTGGGTTAGTCGGTAATACAAGTGTCAGCTCTTAGGCAGAATTTCAGAAAACATGGTATCAAAAGCTAGTTGCATGCTAGTGTGTTCATCAGTGGGTATATTTGTACTGCGGCATATATGGAGTGAGTGTAAAGCGTGTTCATTCGTCATTCATGCACCACTGTCCAGACCTCAATGCCTGGGTTCAATTGCATGGTTCAAATGTTTTTCAACTCAATTGTGTTCGCTAACATGCAGGATTTTGGTGGCTTGGAGATAAGATTAACAGGCAAAGTATAAATCCCAGGGCTTGGAAGCAAGACTGCACAACGCTCATAAAATGACATGACAACGCCTGGCCTTCCAACTGTCAAACTGTCATCTGAGGAGCCAGCTTCTTCACAGTGACATTTTTGAAATTCTCCACCGCGTGCACTATTTCGTCCACTTTGGTGACTGCCCCAAAGATTCCACCTTCCATCTTGATCGACTCGATCGTGCTCACATGGAGAGGAGGCTCACTGGCCGCCGTGCCATCTTCCAAGATGACGCAATCGAAGCCTCGGTCGTTTGCTTCGCGCATGGTGGTAGAGACGCACACATCAGTAGTTACTCCTGCAATAACCAAGTTCTTGATGCCTTTATTCCGAAGGAGAAGCTCGAAGTCCGTGTGAGCAAATGCCCCACGACCGGGCTTATCAATAACTGGCTCTCCGGGAATCGGATACAGTTCGTCGATAGTGTCGTGTCCAACCTCACCACGGATCAAAAGACGGCCTAATGGCCCAGGAGATCCAATCCCTAGCCCGGAAGCGTTGTTTCGTGACCGGTACGCCTCTCTGCTCGAGAGGGTAGATAGATCAGGTCGATGACCTGATAAAGTTAAGCATGGGGCTATTTGGGCTTGAAGGAGATGCATCAACTGCTACACATACCTTCACGCGTATGATAAACAGGAAACCCAGACGCTCGAAACGAATCCAAGAGATGTTGTAGCTTTGGGATAAGTGCTTGGGCAGCTGAGATATCATAACCTTGGTATTCCATGTATCCGCCTGGCGCGCAGACTGTACGACACCCATTAACAAGAGATGCCCAGGAGACTAACCGGGACGAGGGCGTACATACAGTCCTTTTGCATGTCAATGATCACCAACGCAGTCGTGTATGGCGTTAGACTCGCATCATGCGGCCAATCATACGGTGCTGCTGCGACCTGGCCCTTCCGAACCTTGTGATGAGGAACTTGCCGGGGCTTCTCGACGACCGGGCCGTGATTATGTGTCGAGTTCAGAACAGTTAGTGTCCAAATGCCAGGAGTACCAGCTGCAACTAGCATGAATGGACAATCCATCAACCGCGACGTTCGCCGCCGTTTCCGCGTCTCCTCGGTGAGACCGTTACGGGGACGATAATGCCCGCCCCGATCGCATCGGAGCCATACCTTCGCGGTTCGTCCGGGTTTCTTCTCAGTGGGTGTACTGGAAGACTTGACTACAACGTTGTACCCGTGCGCTTTCCCGTGAGCCTGTACCGCTGCAAGAAGAGAAGCTCTTCACATGTCACACAGCATGAGTAAACAGCTCCACAGTCATGCTAATGCGGGCAATTTCGCCGCTTAGCCAAAGAGATGAGCAATTTGGGACACTCACTTGTCAGGAAATGTTCCTTCTGGGGGTGGAAGGAGCTGCATTGACATCTCCGGGATATCTTGAAGATCGCTCGGAGCATCGAGATTCAGGTCGGTGGGGTCCGCCATGGTAACAATCGTGTGGATCTTTACGAAAGAGAGGTGGTCTAAAATGTGGTATCAGCATCATCGGTGGGGTCTCCAGTGATCATGAAGCTTCCAGCCGAGGATAGGAAAAGGAAAACAAGAAATGTCATAGAGCACATCAAAAGCTTGATCCAAACAAGTGCGTGGAAGCAATCCGGAGTATGAGACGTGAACCGGAGACTGAATCGTGCGTGGACATAGCGAACGCTCTCTGGAGACAGCGGGGAGGCGGATCTCTGAGAGGGTCGAGAGAGGCAGAGTCGGGCTAGCCCGAGAGAGAAGGGACACATGAAAGAGAGAGGAATAAACTCACCCGAGCACAACCAAATTAGAATCGATCTGTCTCCAGACGAGCCCCAGTCAAGCCAGAGAGAGGCCTTGGATTGCCCCAGAGAGTCCGTCACTCACAGATCATCGGAAGACGCACAGCCGCAGGCGGTGGAATTGAAATGACAGGACGCTAGTCCAAACAGAGGCTAGTGGTATTGATTGTTATGATTCCTCCGTATGAACCGTATCGTTGTTCCCGTGGACACGGCCCAGCATCTGCTGCTGCCCACTCGTCTGTCAGGATAGCATCACTACCTCTCTTTACTTCATCCCTCAAAACAAATTGCCCACAACCCACCTGCCCCTCTGTGAGGGACGCTGAAAGGTAAGTCAAAGTTACTGAGACGGTTCTAGTCTCAGTGATTTAATTCCATTTTCTTTCCACTTTCTTTCTCCTTTCCTTTGTTCACTACTACGATTTCTTTTTCCTTTTCTCAATCTCGAGTCACTTGTCGCAACCCGACTATCGCGACACCGCCTCGGGCCTCCACTTCCACCTCCACCGGACACCCAGTTGTGCATACTGGCTCTTGTGGATGATCTCGGATTGAATCTGTGTAATATTACATATCATTCAACATAGCGGTTGAGTGTATACTCCTTGGCTGTGGCATCTTCTGACGTGGTCGGTTGGAACGTGCGCCTCCTTCCCCGGCATCAGCTGTCGGCGCGGGTATAATGCCATCGGCCGATGATTTTACCTCTTCTCGACCCAATGGGACCAGCTCAAGCCGCGATGAGCTGTCCCACTACAAGAAACAGTACGAACAATTAGAGGCGGAGTTGGCCGACTTCCAGGCCTCCAGCCGTGAGTTGGAAGCAGAGTTGGAAAAGGACATTGAAGCATCGGAGAAGCGAGAGCGTCAGTTGAGGGAGAAGGTGGACAGCTTGAGATACGAGGTTGATGAGTGGAAGGTATGCCTATAACCTGCCCTCCTAATTGTTTTCCAGAGTATCGGCCAAAGAGCTAACTCATCGCTCTCCCTCAGACCAAGTACAAGCAGTCCAAGTCGGAGGCGAACTCCGCTCAGAATACCTTACAGAAGGAAATTACAACACTACGAGATGCCAATCGGACTTTGCAATTGAAACTGCGTGATATCGAAGTCGCCAACGATGACTATGAACGCCAGGCTCGTCATACAACTTCATCCCTGGAGGATTTGGAGTCGAAATATAACATGGCCATAGAGAGAGGTGTCTTGCTCGAGGAGGAGATCAAGATTGGGGAACAGGAGCGAGAGAGCCTACGAATCGAGAACCAGCGTGTCCGTACTGAGCTGTCTGAGCTGAAGGTCGAAACCGATATTGTGCAGGAGAAACTTCGGAATGCGGAATCGCACGGAGGCCGACGCAGGAAGCCAGCTCTCTTGCACCGCACTCCATCCACACCGCAGACTCCAGAAATTTTCGATCGTTCTCCAGGGACGTCGACTGTGTCGTCTCCTGTTTTTGCTACGCCACCTATGAAGACATCGCTAATAGCCGCGACTGCCACTCCGCCGTCGCCGCCAATATCCGAGTCGTCCATTAGCATGCGCAAGTCCATCACTGCAACACCTGGCTTCCCTCTCCAAAAGGCTTCTGGTTCTGAGCCTTTTGGCTCTCGATCTTTGCATGGATCCAGGACACAGAAATACTCCTATTCTCACTCTCGTGCAACTTCCTCCTTCGCGCATAGTAATGGCCGCTCGATCTCATCGGTTACGTCCCGTCCGAGCCTATCCAAGGCCAGCCCAAGCCTTTCCAAGGCTAGCCCAGGTCTTTCCAAATCCACCAACAATAACACTAGCACTCGGTCTACCGCTATTCCCAAGTCGGGTTCGTTGTATCAAATTCGTGGTCTGATTGGCAAAATGCAGAAATTGGAAGAAAGAGTCCAGTCAGCCAAATCCAAACTCCCGGCACCCTCAGACTCCCCGTCTCGGGTCTCTTCTCGCTCCGGGTCAATTGTTGGCGAGAGTCCTGTTGCTTCTACGATTACAGTTCGCAGAGAACCCCGCAAACGGTTAAGTGGCAGCAGCTTTAGCTCCTCAGCTCACGGTGACGGTGTTTCATCATATGTCTCGACCAGTCGACCGTCGTTCAGAGACAGTCGGCCAAGTAGTCGCACGAGTTACTCCAGTTCATTCAGCCAGAGCACACATCCCAGTATTGCACCGTCGACTCGGCCTGAAAGTCGCCAAAGTCGCACCAAAACGCCGCTGGGACACTATTCAACAAATCCTACCACCGAAAGCCGGCGGCCACGGTCATCACTCAGCAATTCGGCGGGACAAAATGTGCCCGTCAATGGAATGTCTCATATTGATGAAGATGAGGATCTCTCCATGCACATGTCTGTGCGAGCAAAGATCAGTGAAGTCCGCCAAACACGTCTCCCTTCATTTTCCAACCCTTCATTTTCCACCCCCAGTGGGCTCAAGAAGCGCACCCCGAGCAGAATTTCTGCCATCCCTGCACCTCGAAGCTTCCGCACTAGTACAGGACTAGATCGACGGGAAGGCAACATGTGTCCGCCTAATCCGAAGTCAACGATCACCGATTTGGGCGAAACGTTCTAAATTCCTTGTGAATTCCCCAACCTCTTCCTCCCATTGCCTCCCTTTTAATGCACACGAAGGCAATTTCGAGGGTCTTCACGATTTAACGGCTGGTACGCGCGTTTGCTGCACTTCAACTTACCATTCAGACTGCAATCTTTCTTCCTATTTTTGTTCCCTTTTCCCAATATATTTTTTTTTGGCCCTAATCGACTACCCTTTTTGCGAGGATCATTATGTTGAAAGCTCTCACTGGAAGGTTGGGTACCGTGGGAGGACTTGTTTTGAGCCAATTGTTCATAGAATCAAGTTTTCCCCCTGGACATTACTTTTGCGATTATACCACTTTCATATCATCATAACCTGTACAGTCAGTCTCGGTGAAAAGCGGAGTTTGGCAGTGTATTCGGTTTGATGGCGCATCGATTAACAGCCGGGGGTTCCTTACGGAGGACCCCATCGGCGTCCAAGCTGTGACTCAGCATTACCTTTTGGTTGTATATTTCATTTATGTTGCTGCTGTGTTGCCCTAGGCGTTAGACAATACCCAGTTATAGTTTGATGAATTGGTCCTCTAAGCATGGTAGTTGCCGCAGATTCCCCCTGACATGAGAATCTATTCGCACCATTTCAATTTTCATTTTTCGTTACCCTCCGGAGGTGGAAGATCCATCAGATCTAGGAGTGGATAATACCCAATGACATCAGGTAGTGAAGCATTGAATATATATCAGATTATCCGGCATGACAAGTCATACGTAGTGTTGTAAACGTAGTAAAGAACAGGAAACTGGTAGATTATATGTATTCCATGCTGGTCTACTGTGACCGGTCCTAGAAAACGTTCCTGTTCTAGTACACAGGCTTCATCACGTGGCAACCAATTGGAATCTGTCGGAGTACGGAAAATAGCCCTATTGATATTAGGTACGTACGCAGTGATATTTTTCAGGTACCTACATCCGTATAGTCTGTTTCTAGAATTTCACACGTCATGACTCGGCACCAACCCGAAATTAAACTAAATTGAATCACGATTGATCAGTTTATGAAAAAAGCACCGAACGAACCCCTAAGAATACTATAGAAGTAGTAAACTTGAACCCCGAAGACCGAAACGGTCGGGCTCCGTCGAGATTCGGAAGGCACCCCGGATAATTTACAGTGGGTGAAGATGAAGAAACTAGCGGTAGAGATTAGTACAGCATGGGTTTGATGAGGGCGATCATTTCGGTCCCAACGGGACAAGCCCCGAGATTGGACGCGAAGTGGAGATGTCAACACTGTCCGAATAAGGCTAGTTCCTGATTTTTGTACCGAAACTTAGTCTTAGGCATCGTTCGCTTAGTTGCGATCTCTTTGCATACCGCGGAGTCCAACCTCTCTCTTCCGAGACTTCACATACCCTCGCCTGCAATGACCACGTCAGCGAGAGTTGGTCTCGTCTTATCGTATGTTGGTATGCGCTATAACCCTAAGACTTGATGGTTTCCACTTGATAGCTCCGATATTTGCCTTTTCAGGCGTGGTAGTATGTATCCACCAGGAGGGGAATGTTTGAGATTAGAAAGAGTTGTCTTAATATTATGATTATTTTACACAAACTAGGCCTACTGTTCCTATACTTTTTTTCACCTTCCACCTCATTATGGGAAGCATTGGACCGTCGAAATCTGGAACTGCAGCAATGCACGTGCGGCGTCTGGAGCACAGATGCAGATTAGTAGTTGAAGTGATATATATAGATCAGATAGATCAATATTATTTAACAAGGCTCGGGCTCAGATCTGGCGACCAATGTAATTAACTATCTACAAGTGCCGTGGCCCGGGGATTTCGGGGTCTTTTACATGATATATGCTGTGTAGGGATTCTTACAAGCTCCCATTGCTGGCTTGGTTCATTTGATTTCTGATAGGCAGGGTTGATGATTCAGTGGGGCTTTCTTTTCTCTTTTCTTTGCTTTCTTGGGGAATGCGACTTTACCATACCGCGGTGAGGGCTCTAGAAGCGGTCTTTCTTCGAACTATATACCGCCAGAGATTCACACTAAGATAAGGTCAAGAGTAATCACGATGTGTTAATTTGGTATCGGGATCGGTATGGAGTTCTTTCCTTGAGTGGTACTCCCATTTGCGATTCCGGATATAAACTCTGCGTTGATGATTGGGTGCCAGAGAATGTTGATGAAGGAGGGAAAAAAAGTGGTGGGAAGTGGACGTCATGGGGCCCAACAAGCGCATTGGGAATAAGTTGGGGTGTCGTTCCCAAAGTTGGCGCTGACCCACTGGCCTGCGCGCTCTCTCACTGTCTGGTTTTTCCTTTCTCGGGCCCTTTCTTTACCCGTTCTTGACTAGTGCGCCTCGACACTCATAGATCCATAGAAGAAAGAAAACGAAGGAACAACGAGGTTGAATTTAACTCTTCTCTTTTCCTCCTTTTTGTTTGATAAATATTTCGTACTTGAAAATCTCTTTCTCCTCCTCTTACTCCATATTACTATACATTATTATTTTTATTATATTATTATTCAATTCATGAGGTGGTAGTTAACGGTAAGCTCTTCCCGTATTCAGTACCTAAGTAACTTACTGGGTGCCTGTTCTGTTCCGTCTCCAGGGAAAGTGTCCGCTTTCCGTTTGCGACGATGTTTCCACTCAATACTTATTTTTCTTAACTTTTCCCTTCCCTCTCTTTCGATGCCGAGTTGATTGCTGACATTGGCTTCTTACCACACCCAGGGGTACCCCTCATCTCACCCTCCTCTTCCTTTAACGAATTATTTTCTCCGACGGCGTGTGGAGGCTTACCTTTCTCCGAGAAGGTCTCTTTTATCCAAATCTTACTCTAATCTCCTCCCCTGCTCAGCACGTGTACCACTATACGAATCCAGGCAATTCTTTCGTCTTCTTTCCTCCCTGCTGACGCGCTGAGCCTATTTCGCTTTTCTCTGTCCTTTCAGATACTTGACCTGGATATTTCGCATGGGAATTGTATAATTCATAATCAACTACTTTCATCATGTCCCTCGCCAACGGAACTTCGGCGACCAACGGCCATGGCAGCTCCGAGACTGCTAACTACAATCTTCCTTCACATTTCATCGGTGGTAACCATCTCGGAGCCGCACCACCAAGTAGCGTGAAAGACTTCGTGGCCAAACATGGTGGTCACTCTGTTATCAGTTCGGTGAGCAGGAAACCCCGGCAACAGTGTACCATTGGGAAGCGTCGGATCTAACAAAACCGTTCTCATACAGGTCCTTATTGCCAACAATGGTATTGCAGCCGTGAAAGAAATTCGCTCTGTCCGCAAATGGGCCTACGAAACGTTTGGCAATGAACGTGCCATTCAATTCACAGTGATGGCAACGCCAGAGGATTTGCGGGCAAATGCAGACTATATCCGTATGGCGGACCAATATGTTGAGGTATGCATTTAGTTGCGAAATCCAAGATTCGGTTCAGAATGATGGGCGCTGACAGCAGATTCCTTAGGTTCCGGGGGGTACAAATAACAACAATTATGCCAACGTTGAACTGATTGTTGATGTTGCCGAACGAATGGACGTCCATGCCGTGTGGGCTGGATGGGGTCATGCTTCTGAAAACCCCCGCCTGCCTGAATCTCTCGCCGCTTCTCCCAAGAAGATTCTGTTCATTGGTCCCCCGTCCTCCGCTATGCGCTCACTGGGTGATAAGATCTCGTCTACAATTGTTGCTCAACATGCTGGAGTTCCTTGTATCCCGTGGTCCGGAACTGGTGTAGATGATGTGGAGATCGATGACAAGGGTATCGTTACCGTCGACGACAAGGTTTACAACCGCGGTTGTACCTTTTCTCCGCAGGAAGGTCTTGAAAAGGCCAAGGAAATTGGTTTTCCTGTGATGATCAAGGCTTCCGAAGGTGGTGGTGGTAAAGGTATCCGTAAGGTGGAAAACGAAGAGGACTTTGTTAACCTGTATAATGCGGCCGCCAACGAAATCCCCGGATCCCCAATCTTCATTATGAAGCTCGCCGGCAACGCCCGCCACTTGGAAGTTCAGTTGCTGGCCGATCAGTATGGTAACAACATCTCCCTCTTCGGCAGAGATTGCTCGGTCCAACGGCGACACCAGAAGATCATCGAAGAGGCCCCCGTAACAATCGCGAAGCCTGCGACGTTCCAGGCTATGGAACGTGCAGCTGTCAGTCTGGGAAAACTGGTTGGCTACGTGTCGGCCGGTACTGTTGAGTACCTGTATTCGCACGCGGACGACAAGTTCTACTTCTTGGAGCTGAACCCTCGTCTCCAAGTTGAGCACCCTACCACCGAGATGGTTTCGGGTGTCAATCTACCAGCTGCTCAACTCCAAATTGCCATGGGTATTCCTCTGCACCGGATACGTGATATTCGTCTGCTTTATGGAGTGGATCCGAACACATCTTCCGAAATTGACTTCGACTTCTCCAGTGAAGAGAGCTACAAGACTCAGCGCCGCCCACAGCCCAAGGGACACACAACTGCGTGCCGTATCACCTCCGAAGATCCTGGTGAGGGCTTCAAGCCTTCCAGTGGTACCATGCACGAACTGAACTTCCGTAGTTCGTCCAACGTTTGGGGTTACTTCTCCGTCGGTACCTCTGGAGGAATACACAGCTTCTCGGACAGTCAATTCGGGCATATTTTCGCCTACGGCGAGAATCGGTCTGCCTCGCGGAAGCACATGGTCATCGCCTTGAAGGAATTGAGTATCCGCGGTGATTTCCGGACGACCGTCGAGTACTTGATTAAGCTGCTGGAGACACCTGCATTTGAAGATAACACAATCACGACTGGATGGCTTGATCAACTGATTTCCAACAAGCTCACCGCTGAGCGTCCTGACTCCATCGTCGCCGTGCTGTGTGGTGCGGTTACCAAGGCGCACCAGGCTAGCGAAGCAGGCGTTGAGGAGTACCGCAAGGGACTCGAGAAGGGTCAGGTGCCCTCGAAGGATGTGTTGAAGACGGTCTTCCCCGTTGACTTCATTTATGAAGGCGCGCGCTACAAATTCACCGCCACTCGGGCAAGCCTAGACAGCTACCACCTTTTTATCAACGGATCGAAATGTTCCGTTGGTGTCCGCGCACTCGCTGACGGTGGTTTGCTGGTTCTCCTCAACGGTCGCAGTCACAACGTATACTGGAAGGAGGAGGCAGCCGCGACACGTCTTAGTGTCGACGGGAAGACCTGCCTACTCGAGCAGGAGAATGACCCGACGCAGCTCCGCACACCTTCCCCCGGAAAGCTTGTCAAGTTTACTGTCGAGAATGGCGAACACGTCCGGGCCGGCCAAGCCTTCGCTGAAGTCGAGGTGATGAAGATGTACATGCCTTTGATCGCTCAGGAAGATGGAATTGTCCAGTTGATTAAGCAGCCTGGTGCCACTCTGGAAGCTGGGGATATTCTCGGTATACTTGCTTTGGATGATCCCTCTCGCGTCAAGCACGCCCAACCGTTTACCGGACAGCTTCCGGATCTGGGCCCCCCCCAGGTTGTGGGTAACAAGCCTCCACAGAGGTTCTTCCTGCTTCACAGCATCCTGGAAAACATCTTACGAGGATTTGATAACCAGGTTATCATGGGCACCACACTCAAGGAGCTCGTAGAAGTCCTTCGCGACCCCGAACTTCCTTACGGAGAATGGAATGCCCAGTCCTCTGCTTTGCACTCTCGTATGCCTCAAAGGCTGGACGCGCAGCTTCAGAACGTCGTCGATCGTGCACGTTCCCGGAAGGCCGAATTCCCGGCCAAACAGCTGCAGAAGACTATCGCTCGTTTCATTGAGGAAAATCTCAACCCTGCGGATGCGGAAGTATTAAAGACAACCCTCCTGCCTCTAGAGCAAGTCATCGCCAAGTACTTGGAAGGGCTGAAGGCCCACGAATTCAACGTCTTCATCGGACTCTTGGAACAGTACTATGAGGTGGAGAAGCTATTCTCGGGCCGCAATACTCGGGATGAAGATGCTATCCTGAAACTCAGAGACGAGCATAAGGATGATATCATTAGCGTTGTTCAGACCGTGCTGTCCCACAGCCGTATCGGTGCTAAGAACAACTTGATCCTTGCCATTCTGGCGATGTACCGTCCAAACCAACCAGGTGTCGGTAATGTTGGCAAGCACTTCAAGCCGATCCTCAAGAAGCTCACAGAACTCGAGTCCCGCTCTGCCGCCAAGGTTACTCTGAAAGCTCGTGAAGTCCTCATCCAGTGTGCTCTTCCCTCGTTGGAAGAACGGCTATCGCAGATGGAACTGATTCTGCGCTCCTCGGTTGTGGAATCGCGCTACGGCGAAACCGGTTGGGACCACCGTGAGCCTGATCTCAGGGTCTTGAAGGAGGTGGTTGATTCGAAATTCACTGTTTTCGATGTGCTCCCGCGTTTCTTTGTACATCAGGATATCTGGGTCACGCTTGCTGCTCTCGAGGTCTATGTGCGCCGTGCGTATCGTGCATACACCCTGAAGGGCATGCAATATCACTCTACCGGAGAGCCACCATTGCTTTCATGGGACTTCACACTGGACAAGCTCGGACAGCCTGAGTTTGGCGGGGTTACGTCGACGCACCCATCGACTCCAAGCACCCCAACCACGGAAAGTAACCCCTTCAGGCGGCTGAACTCCATCAGTGACATGTCCTATCTGGTTAATGATGGCAGCAACGAGCCAACCAGAAAGGGTGTCCTCCTCCCAGTCCAGTACTTGGAGGATGCCGAGGAGTACCTGCCTAGAGCCTTGGAGGTTTTCCCACGGGCCGGCTCGAAGGCCAAGAAGGCTAGTGAGAACGGCCTTCTCGCTACTCTGGAGGGTAAGCGCCGCCCGGCTCCTCGCATCGAGAGCGATAGCGAGCTCACTGGTGTTTGCAACATCGCCATTCGCGATGTTGAGGATCTGGACGATACACAGATTGTTGCTCAGATCAACGGACTGCTCGCCGATGTCAAGGATGAATTGCTTGCTCGTCGTATTCGTCGTGTGACTTTCATCTGTGGCAAGAATGGTGTCTACCCAGGCTACTACACCTTTAGGGGACCTGCATATGAGGAAGATGAGAGCATCCGCCACAGCGAGCCTGCCCTGGCGTTCCAGCTTGAACTTGGCCGTTTGTCCAAGTTCAAGGTTAAGCCAGTTTTCACCGAGAACCGGAACATCCACGTCTACGAAGCAATTGGCAAGGGCCCGGAGAACGACAAGGCATTGGACAAACGGTACTTTGTCCGTGCGGTCGTCCGTCCAGGCCGTCTCCGTGACGATATCCCTACGGCTGAGTATCTGATTTCTGAGGCTGATCGCTTGATGAACGACATCCTTGACGCTCTTGAGATCATTGGCAACAACAACTCCGATTTGAACCACATCTTCATCAACTTCTCTCCTGTGTTCAACCTGCAGCCAAAGGATGTGGAAGAGGCCTTGGCTGGCTTCTTGGATCGTTTTGGCCGTCGTCTCTGGCGCCTTCGCGTTACTGGCGCCGAGATCCGTATACTCTGTACTGATCCTGCTACCGGAGCTCCATACCCTCTTCGTGTGATTATCACCAACACCTATGGGTTCATCATCCAGGTGGAACTCTACATCGAGAAGAAGTCCGAAAAGGGCGAGTGGGTATTCCACAGCATTGGAGGTACAAACAAGCTCGGCTCCATGCACTTACGCCTTGTCTCTACGCCCTACCCTACCAAGGAATGGCTTCAGCCCAAACGGTACAAGGCACATATCATGGGAACCCAGTACGTGTACGATTTCCCGGAACTCTTCAGGCAAGCTTTCCAAAACAGCTGGACCAAAGCTGTAGCTAAGGTGCCATCCTTGGCTGAGCAGCGTCCTCCTGTTGGTGAATGCATTGACTACACTGAGCTTGTTCTTGATGACACCGACAATCTTGTGGAAATTCAAAGGGGCCCCGGTACCAATACCCATGGTATGGTGGGTTGGCTCGTAACTGCCCGCACTCCTGAATATCCTCGTGGAAGGCGGTTTATCATCGTTGCCAATGATATCACTTTCCAGATTGGATCTTTCGGCCCGCAGGAAGACAAGTTCTTCCACAAGTGTACCGAACTGGCGAGAAAGCTTGGTATTCCCCGTATCTACCTTTCTGCCAACTCTGGTGCTCGTATCGGAATGGCTGATGAGCTGATCCCGTATTTCTCGGTCGCTTGGAATGATCCTACTAAGCCTGAGGCTGGGTTCAAGTACCTCTACCTGACCCCTGAAGTCAAGCAGAAGTTTGACGCAAGCAAGAAGAAGGAAGTCATCACTGAGCTGATACATGACGAAGGCGAAGAACGGCACAAGATTACCACTGTCATCGGTGCTAAGGATGGCCTGGGTGTTGAATGTCTCAAGGGGTCTGGTCTCATTGCAGGTGCCACTTCCAAGGCTTATGAAGATATCTTCACGATTACACTGGTTACCTGCCGCTCCGTCGGTATCGGTGCTTATCTAGTCCGTCTCGGCCAGAGAGCTATTCAAGTCGAGGGCCAGCCAATCATCCTTACGGGTGCTCCGGCCATCAACAAACTGTTGGGCAGAGAGGTTTACACTTCAAACTTGCAACTTGGTGGAACCCAGATTATGTATAGGAACGGTGTTTCCCACATGACTGCTAATGACGACTTCGAAGGGGTGGAGAAGATTGTTGACTGGATGTCCTTTGTTCCTGACAGGAAGGGATCACCGAACCCCATCCGGCCTTGGTCGGATGATTGGGACCGTGACATTGAATATCATCCTCCCAACAAGCAGCCATACGACCCTCGCTGGCTCATTGCCGGTAAGGAGAGTGATGAGGGTTTCCTTCCTGGATTGTTTGATGCGGGATCTTTCGAAGAAGCTCTTGGTGGATGGGCTCGCACTGTCGTTGTTGGCCGCGCAAGATTGGGTGGTATCCCCATGGGTGTCATTGCTGTCGAGACTCGCTCAGTGGAGAACGTCACCCCAGCCGACCCAGCAAACCCTGACTCCATGGAGATGATCAGCACCGAGGCTGGTGGAGTGTGGTACCCTAACTCTGCTTACAAGACTGCTCAAGCCCTTCGTGACTTTAACAACGGTGAACAGCTGCCCGTCATGATCCTTGCCAACTGGAGAGGTTTCTCGGGTGGACAGCGTGATATGTACAACGAAGTCCTGAAGTACGGTTCTTATATTGTGGATGCTCTGGTCAAGTATGAGCAACCCATCTTCGTCTATATCCCTCCCTTCGGTGAACTCCGTGGTGGATCCTGGGTTGTTATTGACCCAACGATCAACCCGGATCAGATGGAGATGTACGCAGATGAGGAAGCTCGCGGTGGTGTTCTCGAGCCTGAGGGTATTGTCAACATCAAATACCGCCGTGACAAGCAACTAGACACCATGGCTCGCCTAGACTCCACTTACGGCGAGCTTCGTCGCGCTCTCGAAGACACCTCGCTCAGCAAGGAGCAGTTGTCTGAGATCAAGGCTAAGATGGCTGCTCGTGAGGAGCAACTTCTACCCGTCTACCTGCAGATTGCTCTGCAATTTGCTGATCTCCACGATCGTGCTGGTCGCATGCAGGCCAAGAACACCATTCGCCGGCCGCTTACCTGGAAGAACGCTCGTCGATTCTTCTACTGGCGTGCCCGCCGTCGTCTCAGCGAGGAGCTTATCCTTAAGCGCATGGTTGCTGCAGCACCATCCCCCGCATCACGCGACGCTGGCAGTGGAGCCATTCCCACCACTTCTGCCAGCAATGCCTCGACTGAGGCAACTCGCGCTATCCATCTCCGCACTCTGCGCTCCTGGACTGGAATACTCGAGGATGAACTGGAAAATGATGACCAGCGTGTGGCCCTGTGGTATGAGGAAAACAAAAAAGTCATCCAGGTCAAGATTGAAACCCTCAAGACTGAATCCGTTGCCGCGGATGTTGCGCAGTTGCTTATCGGCAACAAGGATGGTGGCTTAAAGGGTGTCCAGCAAGTTCTGAGCATGCTTCCTGTTGAGGAGAAGGAGGCTGTTCTCAAGTATCTGGCATCCTCGTAATCCTGTATGGGCAAGGAACCTTCTTTTATGCAAATTGTTTTTGTGGTCCCTTTCATAGTTATACAAAGCATTGAACATGAGGTTGGGTTCTGGGAGTCAACTTTTGGGAGGTGTGTTATGATTATGTGGTTTTTGATGCATATAACGTGGTTGATGTTTGTCATTGAGCATTGGTGTTTATTAGTTTTCAAATACGGTTCTTCACAAATACGCAGTTCCCTCAATATCACGTAGTATTTAAGACTGATATTTAGATCTTCCAAAACTTGAAGATCAACACAAGCCATACCACAAATAGTACCAAATTCCCTGTCGAGGCGTGATAGAAGACAATCGAATAGCCACCCACTAATAATCCAAATACTGGGTTAGGTCAAGTCCCAGATATTGAAGCCATCTTAAGAGAATTTTGCTATTTTACGATCACTCGTAATGTGCAGCAAGGGGATAGATACTGAGAAAGTAAATCAGCCCATCGGTGAGAAATGAGATTAGACCTATTTGAATACGACTATTTAACAAATACGCAAGGGGGTATTTCTTTCTTTCCTGTCCACTCGTTCACAATCATAACCATCAAAGAAAAGGTAAGATTAAAATATCACAATGCAAGCCCAAATCCAGGTGTCATCAAATGACAATATATAGAGTTCAAAATGCAGAAAGAGAAAAGGGAGAGAAATGGGGTATAGAAAATAAAAAAGAAGAAAGAAGAGGCAGTGTGGAGCATAGAGGGAGAATATAAAGGGGAATAGTGGTATTTATGCAAGTTGTCTTTCCAAGCTGCGAGGGGGAGTCAAGATTGGTGGCATTCCTCGATAGGGAGTAGAAACTTCTCGAGCTCGACTGGGGTGGACAGGGCCCATGCTGGGGTCGTCTAGACGCAGATGCCCGATATCGACCGGGATCTGTTCTGGTAGCGGGAGCGGGGCACGGTATCTTGGGTTCTGGGGTTCAAACTGGGAGGTCCCAGGGGTGGGGTACGCGAGAGATTCATATGGATTGCCTGGTAGGCTGACATATGTCGCGTCCAGAGTACGGGCAATATCCTCCAATAGGACTTCCATTGGGGCGATGTATGCAGTGTGGCTTTTCTCGGACCAAGCAAGGACGTGGCCGCAGACTCGACCGGTCGCCTTTTCGAATACCCATGCTCCTGAATCGCCGGGGACTAGTATAAGTTAGAAAAGGAATGGCATGATAAGGGTTCGTGGGTATGCTTACTTACCACCGAAGTTCCCGTCCACACAGAAACTCGTCGAGAAAGTCTGTCGACCATGAAGTTTAACGATTGTCATCGCTGGAGATATCTGCCCTGTTTGCAACCCACTTGTTCGACCGCAACAGTGAACTTTCAACCCACCAAGATCTTCTAGACGTGCGATGTCATTCAGATATATGGCTTCGGTTTGATGCATGGGTTGTTGACTGAACACTATGTTGCGTGCATCGGTCCGCTCATCGTTGATCTTAATCAAAGCCCAGTCAATCTCATGCTTGATCCCTTTCCGTGTCCAACGTCTGACGCCAGAAGAGGCGTGAATGAACCCAAGGGAGTGAGAGGCCAGGTGTTCGTCGTCTCGATCTTCGGGGCATGGGAAAAAGTCCTCATGAACATCATCGATCGCTGGCTGTGTTACGAACAATGGGGGTTCATCACCCGGATCGATGCCAGCTGTGTCGCCCACTGAGGCTGAATCTTCGTCCTCGTCAACATCGAATGCATCTTCATCAGAAGAGAAGCCGTCGGATAAATTAAAATCGTCATATGTCCCTTCTAGACTGAGAGAGATGGAATTATCATCACCATCTTCGTCTTCCGAAATTTCAAGTTCAAGGTCAGACGCTTCTTCGTCACACCAGCTGTACATGAACTCTGCCTGCTGAGGTGCTGGATCTCGAGGCCAGTTTCCCGCCGAGGACCGTAAGGGAGCACCAGCGTCGTCATCGTCGGCGTCCTCCTGATCACTAGGCGACTCCAGCATGTGGTGCACTGTCATGCCGTAGGGTAAGCCATCCACTAGAATGGCACCACCGTAAGTTACAGGAGGTAAGTGTTCTTCGTTCATGAAGGCGCCTATTGACGCACCGCAGAGAGGTCGGGGTTGATAGCAGGGATTGGGATCCGGACGAAAAGAAGTGGGCAACTCATTCCTGTCTGGGCCAGATTTTGCTGGTCTGCGGCGTTTCTTCCGTGGGACCTTTGAGCGTTGGATATCGCCGCGAAGGACGATTAGATCCCAATCTTCCCTATCAAGAACGAAATACTTTTTCAAAGCAGCCCTGACCTTTTTCGCGCTGGCACAGGTCACGCAGATTGTCGTTCTGGCACTTTCAGAAGTCTCGCCGGTCATCATGAGGGTGACACCGCACGACTCGGATGAGTCCTTAAGAATCTTCTGTAAAAGCTTTCGCAACTTAGGTAACATCTGAAAATTCCATTCGTTAAGATGTTCCTGAGGTATTTCTACATTGGTAAGTTTTTTGAAAGTTTTCTTTCGTACTTTCCTCTCATCCAATCCCATCCTTTCCCTTATTAGCTTCATTTCAGCAGAAGGAAGCGGGGTGAACGGTTCAGTATAAGGAACAAATGGCTCAGGAGTAGGATTGTAGTCTCTAACAGGCTCTTTTGTAGCTGGTGCTTCCGATCCTGGAACGAGAGCGAGCGGGAGGCAATCGTCCAACTCCTCGGCCCCCGGTGCCGAAAAAAGATCAATCCTGCAGCAAGACCAAGCAATCTTGGACATGGTGTAAATGAAGTTCATCGAGAAAGAGAAGATGCTGTCAGGCTCCGAGAGATCTAACACGGGGTAGTGGAATGTCTGAGGAACCCTGAGATTTAGATCATCGAACGGTTGGGTTGAAAGATGAAAGTTGGGTGCGTCTAGACAAAGCTGTACCACATGGAGGTACGCGCTGCCGCATTTTGGACCCAACTTTTGCAGATAGACATTTTCAATCCTTTGCTTGAACATGGAATTGTTGTACTTCATTTTCCACAAGCGGCTAATGGGCGTCCACAAGCCAATTTCCAATAAAACCAGACCGAGTGAATAAAGATCATAGGCCCAGGCAGCATCGTCTCCCAACGACCGTTTATCGTCTGGGTGACGATACATACTCGATGAGAGAGGCTCGGGGGATGAGCCAGTTCCGGAGAATTGCGCGAATGAAGTCAAGTACGGACGTCGCAGGTTCTCCGTAAGCCCAACTTCATCAGTTTTTGAATTCGTTAGCCCGGGGAATACGAGGACGTTGCTGCTATTGATATTTCCGTGCACAAGATTTTGGCTCCGTAATTGCAAAATAGCCATCACAAGATCATATGCCAAGCGAAAACGGGTTTCCAAATTAGGTAGATGATAATCTTCGCCCGACTGGAAGAGAGACACCAAGGGCTTGGGTTTCAAGCCGTTCAGGAGATCGGTAGGGTTGCGAAGGAACGGGAAGTAGGCGATCGGCATCTGATAGATGAAGGCATACCGAGAATTAGGCATGTCAACATAATACCCAAGGAATTTCAACAAGCCTAGGTGAGAGACCCTGGCATTCTGGACAAGCTGGTCGAGAGTCTGATGCACATGGTCCAACCGTTGAATTCCCGGTACTGTGGAGTCCCCCGAGTTCTCGAGCATCATGGGGGTGTATTCGACCAGAATGGTCACTGTAGAGTCCTTCGTGCCCCGCAGAAAAGGTGATGCCGAAGTCTTCATGCGACCAATCGCTCGTGAATTAGTGGAAGCAGCTACCATTTCGTAGGGCGGGGGGCTATTGTCGTGTGATGCGCCAGAGAGTTGCAGGGCTGAGCGATCAATGACATACTTGCTTGAGGATAGAGGTGCCTTGCTGAATGCCTTATCAAGCTGCGGCTTTTCGATAGGTGTGGAGTTGTGATTGAAGAACTGCGAATAATCGAATGCCTCTTGCTGCGCTTTAGTATGTTTAGAGTCATGGGAAGTACCATGGTATGGTTTAGAATCCGGGAAAACAGTATAGATGGAATCGTCTGCTGTCTGAGAGCCAGGGAACTGCCGTGACCGCGCCTTGGTACTCGACTGTCCACTAGAAGTCATGTTCCGCCGTGAAAGCGACAAGTCATAGAGGGTATCAATACAAGCGGTCAAGTCGGCGAGAAGTCGTTTCGAACGATCGATATCTTCGTTTGTCCAGTGTGTCTTGACTGGCAAACTACTAAGGCCATCCTTTGAGGGTGGGTCTGACCGAGCGCCTTTGGGGGGGAGGCCGGAAGTACCTGTATGCTGGAGACGTTCTGCCTCATTGAGAAGCTCTTGAATAGAAGACATAACGCTCGCAACAACGTCGCTGAAGCCGGCTTGCGTGAGCGACTCATCGATATCATTCGGTTGCGCAGCGTTAGCGTCGCTCCAATCTAGACCCCATGCTAGAAGCCTGTCTCTCTGTGTTCGAAAGCTCCGATGAAGAGCGACGAGTTCTGGGTCGTCAACGGCTTTGGAAGCCGTTGTGACACTTTCGCAAGAGGTCTTTGTATCTGTGTACATCTTGGTAAGGCGTCGCTGGAGGTACGAACCTCCATGGTGACGGAGAACGGACATCTTGGCGGCGCAGGCTGTCCGGGATGAATTGTAAGGCTCAACAGGGGATTTAGAGCATTGCAGATAACAAGTCTGCCGTTAGCAGTGGCAACGCATGGCCTAGGGACCTGGGGAAGGAAGAGAGCTTGATCGCGCTACTTCAACAATTGTTAAGATTTGATATCCAAGTTCGAGGGGCAAAGAGCAACAGGAGGAATAAGAATAGATTGAAGGTGGGCAGGAATTCTGTTGCCTAACCAATAGGGAGTGGCGAGTGCAGTAAAGCCTCCATTGCCAAGCCACAAGTCCGCGCAAGCTTGGCGCATCACGTGGCAGGCAGCCGCGATTCCCAGGCTCCAGAGATGGTCCCTTGTCATTGGTCAAGTGTCTCTGGCGGTGGCGCATGCATCGGCATCCGTGCATGGACGTTAACCAGCCACATCCATGCCTATCTACAGCATTTAAGCTCATGCTATCCTTTAAGCTCATGCTATCCTCTGTGCATACAGAGGCTATCTATTTTAGTAGGGACTGCTAGTAGATCATGTCCAAGCGCTGTGACTTTGCTACTGAGTACAGGTTTCCATCACTCTGTAGTACTAGTATCTGTAATCCAGCAGAAGTCATTTATCGCTTCCCAGGGATTTCACCCGGATATAGTTAGACAACCTTGTACGACACGGTCATGTTACACTAACCTAAATTGTATCGAGAAAACGCGTATGTAACCTACCTTACATTCAAGGATACAGCTATAGATACTGTACAATACGTACTACGATCTTACTTATGAAAAACTGGGTCCATTATGCAAAAAAGGGACCCCAAATCAATGGGAAAATAAGAAAATGAGAAAAATTCAAAGAAAAGGCTTGTTAGGACCCACTTAATGTTGATTCTCCTGCAAAGTAGGAGTAGGAGTAGTAACAGAAGGAGCATCAGGCAACCATCTTACAGTAAATACACAGAGATTTGAACAGAACCCCGGAAGCATGGGCGCAGAAATTAATGAAGAAAATATATATAAAAAATGTCTATTCATTAGTCATAACATGTACACGAATCAAATGACAACAAAAGTTGTTTTCCTGAAAAATGGAATGATGGCCAATGACACACGGTCTGGGAACTTCTTTTCCCCTTTGTTTGTCCTTCTCATATTTTTGTCCTTCGACTCAATGGAAATTGAATCACCCTGTGATCACTCGTCGGGGTACACCAACATCTTTGGCACGCTTCTCACGAAAGTTGTGAAGTCGCTCTCCAATGAGATAGACATCATCACGGATGTTAACTCTCCAGATCTCCACCTGCCGATGTGCGAGAAAAGCAAGCCACATCAGGAGGCTCACAGATAAGGTGAGAGGATACGCATAACGGTAAACCTTAGGATGGACATCGGGGGTGGAATAAAATACGGTCGAGTTCACTAGAAACCCACCCGACAGTGGCAAGGCAACCGCGATTGCGGTAAGGAAAATGACGGGAAGTAGTAAAGCTCGTGTGGCGAGCTTGACATTCGGCTTCAGCCAGCCATCACGGAAGATGCCATTAAGAGCTGCTGCTGGCCGAGATGTGGAGTACCATAGAACAAACTTGATTGCCATTTGGACATAGAGCACCCCTATAGTCCAATCTTGCACAAAATGGATGACGTGTGCCTGCGCGCCGTCCAGGTACGTATGTACCGGGACTAACACGTATAGTTCCATTACCAGGGCAAATAATGATGGTAAGAATACTGAGAACGCTAAAGCGATGTAGATGAGTCGGAGGCTATTGGCCACAGCGCTGGTCAATCCGAGGCAGGCCTGGCGAGGGGATTGTAGGTATGATCTCAAACGGTCATTCACCGCAGCAAAGCTGGTATGACAATACACCGCAAGATAGGCAGCACTGCCAACAATGGAAATGCCTGTTGAGAAGGCATAGATGTCGTTCACCGGTCGGTTGGGAAAGTACGAAGACATCATCTTCCGGCCGACGACCAATGGAATAACTGTGATGCCTACGCCTGTAGAGGCTGCAAACACCCAAATCAAGAGTATGAAAGCGGCAATCCTTGTTCGGAAAAATGGTGGTATATAAACTTTCGTAAACTGCGCATTCGTGCGGCCATGTAATCCCTCATTGGTGTCCGGGGCCCCATCAACCCTCTCGTTGGATTCCGACACCTCCAGAAACACGGAGTTACCTTTTGGAATACGGACCTGATCAGATGCAGGAGCACGGACAAATTTACCGTCGCGAATGAAGTACGCATCAAGATCAGCGACATGCCGCTGTCCTTCGCCTACCACAGGATGGTCAATGTCTCCTTTTGCCTGTGATAGCGTAGCCCACCAAGTACGTCGTACGTGGCGACCTTCCTCATCAGGCTGCCTCTCACCAAAGAAGAAGTTCGTCAGTCGCAAGAACCGTGCGCACTTATGGAACCACCAATTGTAAAGACCGTGCAATCCGTCCGAAGGCTTGATGGATCGTATCACAAGCGGCATGATGAAGTTGTAGAACAACAAATCGACAGGAAATTCGAGAACTGGCATTGTAGCAGACCAATGAATGGGGAGCACACCGTCGAAGGCATAGTAAAGACCCCAGACAACACCTCCCAGGCAGATGGTGACCAGTGTGCCATACACAAGGGCACTAAACGCGATCTTGCGTAACTGAGTGGTAATATTCCGTTCTAGAACGTCGCGTACAGGGTGGAAAGTTGGATCATCGGGATCGCGAATAAAATCTGTGACAAGTCATTAGTATACAGCATATAGAGCGTAGGGAAGATGAAACTTACAAAGAACTCCGCTTCTCATGACCTTCCTGCACATAGAAACGAAAAGTGCAAAATGGAACATATAACAGGTGCCAATGAACCAGTGCACAAACAGTGAAGTGAGAGGAGACGATGATGTAAAAGCAAGGCGCGAAGCAATAGTGGCGTTGTCGAAGAGAGGCAACAATGCAACATCAAGCAGGGTGCCACAGTATAATGGGAAGATGATCATTTCGATTCCGATGATCAAAATGACTTTCATAACGCCACCAGCTTGATGTAAAATATCGGCAACTATTCCTTCGATCCTCTGCCCCCGGTCCGCACCAGATACAAGACCAGTGATACGAAGGTATAGGAGACCCAAAGCCGACGCCAGGAGATAGCCCATGACAATGGCAATAACCCGATCTTTGGTATCCCAAACAGCCAATTCATAGTCAACGGTCATAGCACCCGAAGCTAGCCCAGAAAGGCTTGCATTAAACCACTTCGAATTGTTCGAAGAGAAGAGTAATTGGTTTCCAAGCTCATAAAGTGGACCGCGCGCTTGGAACAGCATTTCACTGATATTGGCAATACCATGATTAAGCGACTGGACATCAGGGATTCCAACGGCGAGTAAACGAAGTGGGAGGTCGTATAAAACGAACTTGCCCGCCCCGAAAGATACGCGAAGCAGGCTGGCGATACGCTCTTCATGTATCTTCAATGCTTGATGAGAAAGGACTGAGAACATGGGAACGTCCGATTCATGAAACACAAAAAACGAGCTGATCACGTTCCCTAGTCGATGACTGCTGGCATCGATGAGCGAAAGCGAAGCGCTGGTGAGGGACTTGGTGTGCGGAATCCAGTCATCTAATGGAAGTAGAGTACTAAGAGGACGGAGAAATAATTTGAAGATGAGGCTGGCACCGTACATGACGTATCCCAGTATGCCAATTAAAGTGTCAAGTGTCACGTCTGCAAATACCGATACCGCCGTCATCGGGACACCAACGACTAATTTGATAGGGTTGGCTAGAAGAACAAGTGCGACCTTACCCCAGAGATAAGGGAGCCAGATTCCAATGGAGACCGTAAATGAAATGAGAAGTGCACTGAACACGCCGTTCTGCAAGAGACCAAAAATCGGACCTTGCATACCTATGAGTTCCAAAATGCCCTCTAAATCATCACCATCCTCCACAGCATCAACGTCGTTCCCGTCAAGCCCGGCATCTGCAAGAATACCTTGATTGTCTTGTGCACCGTCATCGGCGAGACGTCGGTTGTTATGTAAGGGCACAAACGGTGCCTCCAGTGCAGGGTCTTCAACCACATGTTCTTCGTCCGGCAATGGATTCTCCTGAGCCTGGTCATCAGGTGTGATATCAGCCCAAAACCAGTCAAAGAGCCTGGCGGCCAAGTTCCTCGGGGGTACAATAGTGAGATGATCAGCCCGTGTCGAGGGTGGCATGTTGTCAACTGGTTCGTTAACTATATTAGGCATACTATTTGCATTTGATGGATTGGGAAAGTCAAATCTCTGGTTGACTTGAGCGGTATCGTCCTCAGAGTCTTGAGCTTTTGGCTGCAGCTCTCGATCATCTGCGCTTTCAGATCCTAACTTAGGAAAGTCGAAAGCAAAGGCATTATGAGAGTGGTCTATGGCCACATCGTTACTAAAATGCGGACTTGCGATGTCCCAGGGATGGCCCGCAGGACTTGACGATGGTGACCTAGCAGTGGAACGGAGATCTGAGGGCGATGGATCTGTAAAAGAAGCCATAATATCTTCTATTTCTGTTGACTCGCTTTCATCCGCACGGGGGACGGAGCTAGCAAATTTCACTGATCCTTGGTTCATCTGCTGAACATTGGTTGCTATCTCCACAAGCCAGCCGAGCTCATCCTGACGTCCTTCTTCGTGTATGATCCTCAAAACTTTTTCAGGGTCACCGTGGCCACGCACCCAGAGGTCTCTGAAAGTTTCATTAGACCAGCCCCGAAGAGCTGGTGGATGGATTGGTGAATTGATTCTTGAATCACTCCTGAGGGTGTGATGGAGGGAGACTGGTATATTGGGCTCATCGGCCAAATCGTCGAAGAAGCCTAGATTGTCATGCTGAACCGATGTACTACCAGCCGAGTCCAACTCAGCTGGAGAGTCCGGGAAAACTCCATTGTCATGATCGAAGTCATCTTCATGTTCATGGGTTTCCGATCCCTGTGGTCCATCTTCTATGTGCAGAGGTGCGCGTTCAGGATGGTGATTTTCTTCTACATGATTTGGTCGGTTGTTTGCTATTAGCTGGACAGCTGCTTCTCGCTCTCCATCCGCGATATTGGCCATCGGTTGTTGCTGCACAACCCATTCCCGGATAAGGAATATTAGGATGAATGATATAACGACAAGCAATGTAATTAATTGGCCTTCCAACGTGTCGATGATGATGTTGTTTATTGTCGGGGACGGTGTCAAGGAGTTCAGGAACTTGACATCGGAAAGCCATGAGGGGCGTCGCTGCTTATAAAACCCTACCGTTGTATTGGAAGCCCTTCCGCCTGATGAGCTGGAACTCGAAGCCATTGCAGGAAAGAAAAGTGTAGAAAAAGCCTTCTTCACAAGGGTCAGAAGTAGTGGTTCGCCAGAGGGAAAGCTAAACATTGATGATGATCCTGGTGACGGCATAGACTGCATATTGGTCGTGCTCGCCTCGAATGTAGAAGCCATAGACGATGAGGTGGCGGCATTTGCAATACTAAGCGAAGTAGTACCATTTGCAACAATTTGAGAGAGACGTTCCTGAGCTGGCCCATGCGAAGCGCCATCACCGCCCGTCCAGCGGCCATCTGCAAGCCAGAATAGTGCTCTCCAAATGGCCCTCATAGACCAAGGTAACCATCCAAGCCATACGAATGCAACAAGAACGAACCGTAGCCATGTCACAATGGTACGAAAGCTATGGATCAACAGTTGCTTCAGGAACAGGGGAGTTGGTAGATCTCGCGGCATATTCGGGTCGTATAGCTTGGTAAAGCGAAAGGGCGTTTTACACAGCTCACAATGTTTCTTTTGCGAGTGTGATAACCATTCCACCAGACAAGCCTGGTGAACAAACTTGATACTACCACTGCATTTGCAAGGGTAGAACAGCTGTTCTTCTTCTGTACCCTCACCCCGACATATTCGGCAAGTATCAGGTTCTTCAAGTTCCCTCTCCTTTCCTTTGTTATTTGTGTCATAAGCCAGGTCGTTCATTAGATCTGGAAAAGATGTTGTTACCCTTCCCGTGTAGTCGTCGGTACGTTGATCCGCCGGGGGGTCCATGGTTTCGACAACTTTAGGTCGACGATCCGATCGTCCTTAATAACGATAACCATATATCATGTTCGCAGAGTTTTTCGATTCGCGATTTAACAAGGCGTGGTGGTGTTTGTGTTGATGCGCCAGAGGAGTAAGTTGTAAATGTCCTTGTCGGGAGGCACTTCTCGATGATGACAAGCATCGATGTAAGTTCAACCAAATGAACTCGGGGCTGAGAAAATGATGACTCAGCCTGAAGAGTGCACAAGTATATCACGTGCCAGAAGTACGGTATGTTACAGATGTGGGCGATGTTAACCACAGAAGCTAGTGTTACGTGTTGTAACGCGGCAGATAGCGCCGAGCACCGATGACCTCACCGGCTAATATCAAGAAAACAACAGTTCTTTCATAACATACACCTGCACTTGAGTCCTTTGGACAGTATTTCATAGCCTTGTTGAGGTTGTGACTACGATATCTTTAGATCCATTGCAAGCTCAGCTTCTCGGCTACACCACTCTGTTCTTTCCAGTACGCAGCTTATCGGAAAATTTGCGCCAAGACCCAAGCCTTGGTTGCGCGTGCCCCTTTGAGGAAACCTAGTGAAGGGCTGAATCTTTGAAGTTTACCCCCAGTACTTTCTTGCTGAACTTCTGAGTCTGTGTGGTCCCGTAATGCGATTACGATGATCTAGGAAGCATTGTTAAGTCGCTTGAGTCGCAAATTCATCTGAATTGTACACGCGACACGCGATCGTCGTATCCAGCTTGACTCAAAAACGAGGTGGTCACTAATTGCCGAGGCGAAATTAGTCATGGTCACCAAAGATAATGGCCATCCCTCAGAGGGCATTGTTAAGCCTGTGGGAAACAATGGAGTCCCACTGAAACCTAGAAGGACAAACCTTTTCCGATGGACACTCGGCTTGGTGGTGCGGTATGCTTGCATTTCATGTCCAGGAAAAATATTCACAAATTGGATCTGACAAACATCACGTATAGGCTGTGTATTTGGTATGTCCTGTTGACACCGTTCTTTCGATGCCCATCTCATCCATCGGAATTGAACGAGTCCTCTCCGCGAGTCTGCAAGCCATATCTCATTGCTCGCTCCTATGCTGAGCCTCACATTCTTCCATACTACAGCACATACGGCGCACCTTACGTTGAGAAGGCCCGTCCATATGTTGTAATCATCAATGAGAAAGTTTATACGCCTGCTGCGAATGTTGCTAAGCTTGGCTACGATAAATATGGCGCACCTGCAGTGGACCAGGCCCATGCCTTCGGCTCCCAGCAGTGGGAAAGCCAAGTTGTCCCTCGTCTACAATTCGCAAGGGACAGTGCGAGTCAGGTTTATAACTCCAATGTAGCTCCTCACGTCCAGCGAGCCACGGCAGCGATATCGCCTTACTATCAAAAGGCGAACTCCGCATTCCACTCAACATGCATTGATTATATTCAGCCCTTACTTGCTCGGACAAGTCCTTTCATTGGGAAGACATATACCTCCGGTCAAGATATACTGACGACCACGGTTATCCCCTATGCGCAAAGTTCATGGTCCTCTGCGCTTTATTTCGCGAACGGCTGGTTATGGCCAAGAATTACCGGTCTTTATTCGGAAAACGTAGAACCTCAACTGGTCAAAATCGGACAGAGACTAGCAAGCTATCGTGAGGGGAAACAACTGCGGAAAGTTGTAGATGAAATTGACAGGTAAGTTTTGACCCCAAGAGAGATTCTCAATGGGCTATTCTAACAGTTCGCTAGCTTCTCGGATAATCAAGTTAGTGTTGCTTCCTCATCATCGGAAGCGAGCAAAACCGAATCATCTGCCACGCCTTCTACGACAGTGACCTCGACTGTGTCTCTCACAGTGTCCCCTACAGAACGAGCTGTGCAACCTCGCGAGAGGATGGAGTCTGATCTTCGAACGTGGCAGGAAAAATTTGCTGCGGCTGCTGATAAGGGCTTCGAGGATCTTGAGGAGCATTTATACGAGCTTGTTGAGGGTTACGTAACTGGCGGGGTGAAGAGCCACGGGGAGAGCCTTGTAGCGGCTCTGGGAACCGTCGTTGAACACGGACTTCTTGCCGTCAAACTCCGTATAGGCGAATTGGCCGAATCTTTGCCTAGCGAAGATTCGCCTGAGGAGGAAGCGGCTCTAGCCGAACTTTCTAAGGACATCAGACAAACTGCAATCGCAATCAGAGATCGCGCTCATGCTATTCGAGAATGGCACAAGTCATTCGACCAAGAGCTAGTGCGTCGGGTTTCTGCCGCTGTCAATTCTACTTTAGATGTGCTTGACAGTGTTCGTGACCTGGGGCTTCAAGAAATTGGGATGCGATGGGCTTGGATGGACGATGTTACGTACAAAGATTGGGCACGATACCACACACTGAAAGCGCAGTTTGAAGATTGGAAGGGCAAATTCCGTGAGGTTGGAATGCACCATTCAAAATTGGAAGATGCTAGGGCTCTCTCGGACGATATCTTGTCTCGAGGAATGGATGCCGCTGAAGCTGCCGCCAAGGAGCTCGCCAGACTGAAGGATGTCGGCAAGTGGAAAATTGCTGCGCGAGAAGTAAGTGGCAACTTCGATACAAGGTCTTGCCCCCCACCCCCACGGCCAAAGCCCAGCGATCGCTCTGAACCCGTTCCTCAAGAGCATATCCCAGATGCAAACTCTGCAAATTCCGAGGCTTCGATATATCATGAAACCGGTGCGACTGGATCCACAGCGCAGGA
This sequence comes from Aspergillus hancockii, assembly GCA_001696595.2. Taxonomy (NCBI): domain Eukaryota; kingdom Fungi; phylum Ascomycota; class Eurotiomycetes; order Eurotiales; family Aspergillaceae; genus Aspergillus; species Aspergillus hancockii. The sequence continues at coordinate 59,514 of MBFL02000046.1, read as the reverse complement.
TGCTACAGAGTCTGAAGAGCAGACTCTGGGTCTTGAAGATGCACCTCTAGCACATGACTGGGAGCCTGCTTCGGAAGCTGAAGGTTCACCAAGTGAGGAACCAGGGCCGTCTGAAATTGCTGCGGAATCTGCTAGTTATGGAGACGGAGCTCCACTCACTGCGCAGCAAACTGATGGGGAAGAAGAAAACTCCACGAAGTCAACTTGGGGGGTGGCTGCGGCTGAGATTTTGTCGGAGCAAGACGTATCTGACCACGGGGAAGCCGCCGAGAAGCTGTACAGCGTTCTGGAGAATGCCAGCGAGAGCTATGCGGAAGCTACAAGGTCAGCTGGGGTAGACCTCGATGACACCGAAGATCTCAAATCCCGGCATGCGCCAGCCTCTTCAGGCCCACATTATGATGCTGTTGAAAATCTCATCTCTGAGCTTCTAGCTGGAAAAGATCCTTTATTCGCCCAGAACGTGATGGATAAGCTACATGCCATTTACGGATCGCCGGAGAAAGGACCCGAACTGCATACAGAGATAATCGCAGAGCATCAATCTGCTTTTACCAGGTCTTCGTCGGCGACCAACGTCCCCGTTAGTGAAGATGCTCTCAAAGACACAGAACATCACCAACTTGTAGACCATGCTGGTGATGATGAAGCTACTTCTGAGTCTGTGTCTAGCAGTGCCGTCTACAAATCAATTACAAGTGACAGATCGATTGCTGTTGAAAGCACGGAGGAACAGGATACAAGTTTCGCTACCAATGCAAACGGTTTCGCTTTGGAAGCCACCGAGACTGCTACCTCCCATCTCGCAAACACGCCTGCGAGTGACGATATATGATTCCTGGGCACACGTACAAGTTCTCTTGTTGTGAGCCGAAGTTCCATGTGGATTGGTGAATAGTTTTAAAGTGGTACACCTATGAATGATATCCCCTTCCTTTTGTTCCTCACTAGTTTTATTATCATTTTAGATTGATTATGACCCTAGTTATTCCCCACATAGTTGACTGCGAGTACGTTATGGTATATCATATTTTTGTGTTTCCACTCTGCTCATGCTCTCGTACTACACTGGTGGTCCCAGAGATGTAGTAAATGTATATGTTCACGATGATGCTTTACCATGATGCCAACATATACTTATATAATGTTCCATGCGCTGCATTTCATTGTATATCTGTTCAAAATCCTCAATGACTGTCAAACTTGCTTCATGTCAACAAAAGGGTTCATAAATATACATGTGGCAACCAACGTTTTTGACATATCATCGATATTGCATGCGCTGGCCACCTCTTTTCTCCATCTTCTTCTGCCTCTTACTCTCCGCAGCGGCGGGCTCTGTTCCGCCCATTCCGCCCATTCCGGCCAATCCGCTTTTCATGCCGGTCAAAGTGGTGTATGCCAACCAAATAGAATATAGGGGCACAACAATCCACAACCACCAAGCACGATCGCCGAAGACACAAACAGCGCCGATACAGCCCCAGGTCCAATACAAAACATCCCACATATATTCCGTTAGACCAGCAGCGCCGAGGTCCTCGCCCGGAGAGCGAAGTGAGCCATCGGCGGGGTTAAAACGCGGGCGGCCCAAGCGGTCAAGATAGAACTCGATTGCTAGGACCGGACACGCAAAGATGATATAGGGCGTTAAAGAACGGGGGCGGTTAAAAATCCAATGGAGGAGGAGGAAGACAGTATGGAGACCGAGGGTGATTAGATGAGTGCGGGTCAAGAGGGCAGCATTTCGCGTCGCGAGAGTTTTCGCTGCTTTCTAAGGGCCAGTTAACTTTTCCTGGATCATTGAGATGTGACATCAGAAGCATAGTTGGAAAGAACGAGGAAGACAGACTTGCGCCATGTTTCAATAGTCTCCCCAGTTGAAGATCGTCTGGTGTGGTAAGGATGGATGACGTATGTACGTATGTCGAGTAGATGGTAAGAAATTGACCGCTCCGTGCGAATAGGAATTTATATAAGCTTAAGCCATAGTCCTAATTATGACAACTAACGATCGAAGTTAGTAATGCGGATGTGCGATAAGTTCAACGTGGTTTGTATTTGGTTCGGTGCAAGTGTAAAGCGAACGAACGATTAGGGAATGGCGTTGCCCACCACAACCGGACAAGCGCCCGCGCCTCCACCAGCCACTAAGAGTGGTTCATTGAGCTGCCGCCCCAAAACATTTGATGGCCAAAGACATCGTAACGACAAGCACGATCGCCTCTTTCACATCCCACCACTTCTCTCTTGGCGTGTCTTCGCTGACCCCGCGCAACTCTCCCTTTCGACGGCCTAGTCGTCATTTGCGACATGCAATTTGCTCTCCTCTGAGATCTACCTTGGCCCAAAGGGGTGTCACGAGTCCGGGCGTCATTAGTTTGCATCCACGCACTACAAGAAAGAACCTCGTTGCTTGCTTCCTTACTTTGTCTCCCAGGTGTCACCGGATACACTATCAAAGAGATTGAGGTAGCAAATACTGCCCACCAATGCTTTCTCGGTGCTAAGAAAGCTTGGTCCTAGTCGCTATCTTCCTGTTTGCTCGACCCTCCATTGTTGTCATGAACAACACCGCGTCCTGTTCCTAAGTCGCCAATCCTTACCTTTCCCGCGAGCTCAAACATTCACACATCAACATGTCGCCGTCGACTTCCCATATATCTGGTCAGCTGAGGCAGCTGATATACTATCATCTCGATAACAATATGATTCGAAATGCACTATTCCTTGCTGGTCGATTGCATGCCTATGAGCCTCGAACATCGGAGGCTTCCTATCTACTCGCCCTATGCCACCTGCTTAACGGGCAAATAAAAGCAGCTTATGATTACAGCAAGAATTTTGGATCAAGAGGGACATATCTGGGCTGCTCATATGTCTACGCTCAAGCCTGTCTGGACTTGGGGAAGTATCTTGATGGTATTGCGGCGCTGGAACGAAGTAAAAGTCTTTGGATCTCTAAAAATCATTGGAGTAAGCCATTTCTGTCACTTTTATATCACAGTGACTATATGTCCCGTGACACTATGTGGATGTGCTTGAAGCTGATGATCTCTCTTCGAATATACAGACAAACATAGCGAAACGCGCAGACAGCATCTACCGGACGCCGCCGCAGTGCTGTGTTTGCTGGGTAAATTGTGGTATGCACACAAGGATCTTAATAAGGCTGTAGAATGCTACGTTGAAGCTTTGAAGCTGAATCCTTTCATGTGGGATGCGTTTCTGGGTCTGTGCGAGACGGGTGAGTTTTGGAGCCCCGCGCTATGATTGCGATATCAGCGACTGATCGACCTGTGAAGGTGTCAATGTTAGAGTTCCTAATATTTACAAAATGAGCTCTGAACTGCTCTCGGTGCTAGCATCTTCGCAGGATGATTCCGATCTTCCTCTTGAGAAAGTCGCATCTGCAGGTGGGCCCTTGCAGGCGACAGCAAATGTAAATCCTAACTTGGACCCCTTTATGTCTGCAGCCTCCCGCAGCGATTTAGGGACCACTCATGGAAGCTCTGCCTTGTGGGAGAAGTTGAACGGAAGCACTGTCAGTGTGGCATCTACGGGAACATCAGCACCTGCAGTTCGGGAAGGAACAGAAACTCCAGGAGGCCAGAGCAGTGAATCTGATGAATTCCGGGTCGCCAACGGGCCGGGAGACACTTCATGGGAGCCGCCTTTAGCCCCGGCAAGAAAACAGCGGACGATACAAACTATAGGTACCGATCATGGAATGGACCCTCCACCGAGAATGAAGCCCACTGGTATCAGACAAAGGACAAGATTGAGGGTTGATCAAGAGGAACAAACTACAGCCCAGGCGGAAAAGGAAACTATAACCGGGTCTAGAGTGGGCGACCGCAAGCGAACAGTTTCCGGTCAGGTGGCTCACCCTACGGTACCCTCAGAACCAGGCGCTCCACAGCGTCGCAGCGTCCGGCTTTTTAATCAGATTAAACCTACAACTAGCAAATTGTCGACTACGGCCCTAGGCGCAAAGGATGGCAGGGAGCTCAAGAAGGTAAAAGCTACTGGAGCTAAGGGGCGTACAACGACAGCCACGAACGTAGGTCGTGTTGTGAGCGGCAATAGAAAGCTGATTGGCGAGATACATGAGAGCGATGTGAAAGAACACCGACCGGTATTGAGTGCCTATAATGGAGCGCCCAATGTTACTTCTAAGAGCGCTGCGATTGAAAAGTCCAAGTCCACTGAAGCTCTAACATGGCTGTTGGAGCTGTTCTCCAAACTTGCTTCGGGGTACTTTGCCTTGAATCGTTACAGGTGTGCCGATTCTATTCAAATATTCAATGCTCTCTCTCAGGGCCAGCGAGAGACGCCTTGGGTTCTTTCGCAAATAGGACGAGCGTACTACGAGCAAGCAATGTATTCAGACGCCGAGAAGTATTTCGTACGGGTGAGGAATATGGCACCGTCCAGGTTAGATGAAATGGAGATCTATTCGACTATCCTCTGGCACCTGAAGAACGACATCGAATTAGCTTACCTGGCGCACGAGCTTATGGAGGTTGATCGTCTATCCCCTCAAGCTTGGTGCGCTATTGGTAATTCTTTCTCTCATCAACGCGATCACGACCAGGCCCTGAAGTGTTTCAAACGAGCAACACAACTAGATCCCCATTTTGCCTACGGGTTCACCTTGCAGGGACACGAGTTTGTGGCAAACGAAGAATACGATAAAGCCCTGGATGCCTACCGACATGGCATCAGTGCGGACAGCCGGCACTATAATGCTTGGTATGGACTGGGTACTGTGTATGACAAGATGGGCAAACTCGACTTCGCTGAACACCATTTCCGTAACGCGGCAAGCATTAACCCTACAAATGCGGTGCTAATCTGCTGCATCGGTCTGGTCCAAGAAAAGATGAACAATCCAAAGGCGGCATTGGTTCAATATGGACGAGCTTGTTCGCTAGCACCACATTCTGTTCTTGCTAGGTTCCGCAAGGCTCGCGCATTGATGAAATTGCAAGAGCTCAAATTGGCTCTCGCAGACTTGAAGATTCTCAAGGACATGGCTCCAGATGAAGCAAACGTGCATTATCTCCTGGGTAAACTCTACAAAATGCTGCATGACAAAGCCAACGCTATCAAGCATTTTACAACGGCGTTGAATTTAGACCCCAAGGTACTGATGATACCAATAATTACCATATGCCCTGTCGTGACACTAACACTTCTACCCTAGGCGGCACAATATATTAAGGATGCCATGGAATCGCTAGACGACGATGAGGAGGATGATGAAGATATGGCCTGATTTTCACCCCAGTCTTTTTCCCCTTCTCCTAAAACATATCGTAATACCCCCTACATAACTCTTTTACTTCCCCTATGACCTCCTTCGGTCTTGGTCAAGCTCCTGCTTGGGTTCCGGTTTCATGAGGGTTGGCGTTTTTCTCTATTTTGCCTTAATGGGTTGAATTTGCGCGAGCATCAGCATTACACGGGCGTTAGCAGGCCGGTTGGGTAGAGAGTGCATTCCCAGCATTAGGCTCTCGAAAAGGTTGTCGAGGCTTTTTGGTTCTGTATATTAGCGTGGATTGGTTGGCTTTCTCGCATTTAGCTGCGGATGAGACATGAAAATGCCAGGCGACAGATTCATGAACATACTGTCTGTCGTGTGAGGCAATTGCATAATTCTATTATTTTTATGCCGACTCCTTCCAAGAGGTTTCCTCGACCCTTGTCCATTTCTAGGTAGACTCAACCGAGGTAAAAGCGACTGGCACCTCTTATCAACTGCTTTTGCGTAGTCAGTCGTCTGCAAACCAGGGACTGGAAGGCGGTGGGCGGCCCCAACAAAATTCTCCAGAAAAAGGCGGAAGTGGAAATCGACCGTTTGGGTGGTTCTGTTGCACTTTCATTCTGGTGATGAACTAGTATTCTTAATGTACCTTTTTCTTTGAAGTGTTCTATAGAACCTCCACTTTTTATTAATATCTAGATCAGCCGTTGTCATGCTCTGAACCGCTTTTGTGAATCTCTCGTGCATCTCTGCTGTTCCCGAGACTCTTTCGCCTAAACCTCATCTCCGCTGGACAGTGGTTCGCTCTATAGTAACAAGTAAGGATGTCCCCTCCCTAGGCTCCACATGCTATAAAGCTCTGACAGTTGGCCTGTGATCTAGGACTCCTTTTGTGGATAATACCCTGTTATTCTCACCATGTCGCTCCTGTCCTACGTTGCCTCGGGCATCAGCTCGTTCGTCGTCGTTACGCTTTCACTTTTCACACTCGGTCAGAAAGTTCCCCGTGCAGCGTTCGTTGCTCGCTGCCTAGCCTCCTACGGGTCTCTTCTTCTGTGCGCCACCTACGGCGTGATCGCGTCAATCATTTTGCGCTTGGTAGGCTACGGTCGGGTGTCACAATGGGCTACGGCGCGCAGCTTCAAGTGGGTCATGCGGTTAACAACCGGTGTTCGGTTCGACGTTATCGAAGGCCAGGAGCATCTCACTACTCGGCCGGCGGTCTTTATCGGCAATCATCAATCGGAGCTTGACGTTCTCATGTTGGGCGCTATCTTCCCTCCGTACTGCAGTGTCACAGCTAAGAAATCGCTACGCCATGTGCCTTTCCTCGGTTGGTTCATGTCTCTTTCTCGCACCGTTTTTATCGACAGGGCCAATCGCGAGACGGCCGTCAAGGCGTTCGACAGCGCTGCGGATGAAATGCGCAATCATCGTCAGAGTGTGTTCATTTTCCCAGAGGGGACGAGAAGCTACTCCGATAAGCCGGAGTTGCTACAGTTTAAGAAGGGCGCTTTCCACCTGGCTGTGAAGGCGGGTGTGCCTATTGTTCCGGTTGTTTCGGAGAATTACTCGCATATCCTGTCTCCCCGCGCTTGGAGGTTCAACGCTGGATCAATTCAGGTTAAAGGTATGCTCTTAGTTTCGCTCCCTCCCAAGAAAAGAGGCTCACATATCCTAGTCCTTCCCCCAATCAGTACTGAGGGCTTGACCGCGGCCGATGTTGATCAACTGACCAAATCGACTCGGGAATCCATGCTCGAGACTCTGCTAGAGATGTCCGCGAAGAACCCAAGCGAGGTCGACAGGTTACTTCCCAATGGCACCTCTACTGCCGTTGAGATTTGAACCTTAACACGTTAGAGTCACGACTATGATCTCGTTTTCCCGACGTCGCCTCCACAAATGTCGAGGTTCGCATCTTTAATTGACAAGTTGAAACGCAACATGAAACATGAATACCAGGTATTGCTATTCTCCTTATCTCCTGCTAATGACCATAGCCTTCTATTCCAGCCCAGTTCCTCTCGCAAGGAGCCTTAGTAGATACAGTGTACAGGGCAAATAACGAGGGCCAGGGACGTGCGTTACACGTAGGCATGAGGAACGATATGAAAAGTTGGTAGTGGTCCTGATGAATCGTTCCCACTAATTCGTTCCTATGCCTTGTGAAAGGGCCGTTTTTTCTAAAGTGTATATAATGTCATCCGTCCAGAGATACCGGTTTACTACCTCCTGCAGTATCTTGGACTAGTTCTGTATGTAGATTGCCGATCAATAGAGCATATCCACTCGCTGTTTGACCTACGTGCATGCGTATCTAGACGTAAATCCGTCGCTGGGGGAACAAATCTACTTCAAACATTGGCAGGCACCCGTCGCACAAGGCCTGATGTCTTTCTCAATGTCAATCTTCTCCAACGGCTGCCACGGATCTGCACCATCCCCTCCACTCCCACTCCCGATGCCACCTCCCCTTGCCGCAGTCGCAATCAGATAATCCTTCTCAAACGCAACAACCTCAATCCGCACATCCTCCACTTCCTTCTCATACAACCACGTCTTAACCCCCGTATATGGCTTACTCCAAGCCTGCAAGTCCCGACCTGCGGGCTCCGGCGCAAGAACATCCGTGAACACCAATTCCTTTAACCAAGGCGCCAATAGTGCTTCCCCCGTCATTTTGATGTACGCCTCTTTCAGAGCCCAATAGGTGTAAAAAAGGCGGAAACCATACTCCACAAGGCTGTTTTCGTCATTCCCAGTGTTTGGAGGTACCCCTTGCAAGCTTTTGATGGTTTCTAGCTCGCGCTTGGTGAAGACTTCGGCAAATATGTCGACATATTCGTTTAGTCCTTGTCTTGAATTTGGAGTGTTCTGTCGTTCGTTTGCGCAGGTTATGTCTATTCCTACTTGGGGGATGGATGGGAGAGGTGTAGAGGAGGGGTTGGGGTTCTCAAGAAGGCTTGATGGTATTGTCGGGGTCTTGTTATTCGATTCCGGTAGGATTGTCCCTGCTAGAGCCACTAAGGATGCTTGGTGGCTGACGTTGAATTCAATGCTTGGAATTGGCTTGTCGCTCGCTGCAGCTCGTAGTGAGTCGGAGGGAATAAAACATGGTCGACGGTGGGGGTCTGGTGTCCGACTGATGGTGATTTGGTCCCATGGAATGCGGCATGTTTGGTGAACATAGAGATATTTTAGCAAATTCGATGCAAGGGACATGTGTCTGTCTTTCAGGTGGTAGAATCGTTTGACCGACTCCTGGTCTGCTAATTGAAGTGTTTCCAGTAGAGGAAGCGATGAGGTTGCTGCTGTTAGCTCTCGAGTGTCGACGTACCACCGCACCAGGAGATGTCTGGATCCATCTTGTGGTGATTGCATTTTCCAAAGTCTGGAATAGAAGGATATGGAGTGAGACGGTGAGGTATAGATAAGCTCTGTTGACAGATCAAATCTGATGCGGGGGATAGATTTATGTATAGTAGTCAAGTGAAATAGCCCCCCTGACGTCATAAAATCATGACTATCTGCTATGCTAATCTTCCTATACTTTTCTTTCAACTCACAGAACTACCTAGAGTACAGATACCGTCTATAATCTGATTTTCTTAAATTCCTTCAATTGTCCGTACCCGCTGGAGCTGAGGTCACGTTTACTGTCCCCGATTGATAACGTGGAAGTCTTATCATTCGGGACAGCACGTGGAGATAACACGGATTAATGTTGACCCGGTCATATATAGAGCGTTCGTAGTGGCCAACACTTGACTCACTTTCTATGAAATGTCTCGGAGAGAAATGCGTATCACCGTTGGAGTTCTCGCCCTCCAGGGCGCTTTCTACGAGCATATACAGTTGTTGAAACAGGCAGCTGCCATTCTGACGACAGACAGTGACGCCTCCTCGTCGCAATGGGATTTCATTGAAGTGCGAACCCCTCAAGAACTCGATAGATGCGATGCTCTTATCTTGCCCGGTGGCGAGAGCACCACCATGTCCCTTGTCGCAGCCAGGTCAAATGTTCTTGAACCTCTGAGAGAGTTCGTAAAGTATGTCGGTCCCATGAAAGACATCATCTTCTGAAGACTAACCTTTCATCTTCAAGGGTTCATCGCAAGCCAACCTGGGGAACCTGCGCCGGCCTGATCTTACTCGCGGAGTCCGCCAACCGGACTAAGAAGGGTGGCCAAGAGCTTATTGGAGGTCTTGACGTGCGCGTGAATCGGAACCACTTTGGTCGTCAAACTGAGAGTTTCCAAGCGCCACTGGATCTGCCGTTCTTGAACACCCCGGGACAAGAGCAATCTCCTTTCCCAGCCGTCTTCATCCGAGCACCTGTTGTTGAGAAAATATTGCCGCACGAAGAGGGCATTCAAACAAGTGAGATTCAGAGAGACGAGACCGTCGTAGCACCTTCGAAACACGCAAAGGACCAAGCAGCCCGAGATGCTATGGCAACTCACGTTGAAGTGTTGGCAACCCTTCCAGGCCGAGTCGCTAAATTGGCTAGTGAAGGAAGGAATATTGATGCAGACAAAGAAGCTGGTGATATCATCGCTGTCAAGCAGGGCAATGTGTTTGGGACAAGCTTCCACCCTGAATTGACAGGCGATGCCAGGATACATTCTTGGTGGTTGCGCCAAGTGGAGGAATCTGTGAAGAGGAGACATAAAGTAGAGCAGCACTAGATGACGTCTTGCATTATTGAAGGCAAATATGTATAGAAACATTGTCGGTAGATGGGTATCGGATGTAAATATTTTCTGTTGATGCCGTTGCTTCTACCAAATGAAAGAGATATAAATGCATGCAAACGCCGTACATGCGCCGATTGGACAAGTTCCCCCTAAATTACCTACCTTTGCCATAATCTTCTTCTTCCCGTTGCCGCTGATCGTCTGCATAAGCCCGTCCATAACCGCCACGTCCCGGGTCGTATTCCTCTCGGTATTCATCGCGAACCTGACCGCCAGATTTACCGCGTCTGCCAATGTATCAGAGACAAGAAATTTTGGCTTTACAGATGATCGCTTTTTCACGTACCCATACTGCCTTCCCTCTTCGAATCCAGGGTCAAGATCAGTCCGGATTATTCTCTCATCGAGCTTGGTACCTCCAATGTATTTCAAACAATCTAACGCATCTTGGTGTGTGTAATACTCGACAAAGCAGAAGCCACAGGGGGTTTTCGTGTATCGGTCGAGTCCCATCACGAGTCGTTTAATCTCTCCACACCTATGTGTATTTGTTAGCATGCGATGTTGAAAATGGTTGTCGCGTGGTTCCTGACTTTGCGAAGAGCTCGTGGATCTGTTCTTCCGTTGTGTAGAAAGAGCTGTAGTAGTCAGTAGGTGAGAAGAGCCAAGGCTGAAGCGTGCTAGGTCAGAAACATACAGATTGCCAACATAAAGAGTGGTAGCATCTTTTAAGTTGTCTGTTGGCTCTTCTGCGGGCTTCTCCGCATCATCCTGGTTATACTTGCGCCTTTTGTTCTGTCCGATGAGGTGAATGTTAATGACTTTCGCGACCCAGTTATTCCTCAACGGAAGACTATGAAGCTATACCTTTCCCACATAGTAGGCGCTCGGCCGATCGAGTCTGTCCACGGTGTTGCATGGTGCCACGATCATTGTAGAGAAGGAATGGGGAGTCTCAATGATCCTATATTAGATGTAACGACGGCAAGGGGCCAAGAAGAAGAAACGTTGAACGAAGAAAGGAGCAATTCGAGCGCAGGAGGTTGATAGAGTGATGCAGGTTAAGGACGGAGCTAACTCAAAACTTATGCCGTTCTTGGCGCACCCGTTGTCTAGTGAGTTGCTTCCGCCAAAATTTCCCCAGACACTGTTTGTTACCAGCGCATTGTTTCGTTGTTGCCCCCCAGCGCCGGTATTCCTTTTTTTTTTTTTTTTCCCTCAACTTTGTCGCAAGCGGGGAATGCGATTTTACTGTTGAACCTAGCTTCTGTGTGGTAAAGGTGCTTCAACAATGCCGAAAGTGATCAGTTACACACCTCCTTGGCTCTCACGCCCTTCACCCGGAGCCTCATTGTTTTCCAGTACCGCACCGAAAACTTCAGAAAACATCTCGGACAAGCTTCGGCAGGAAATTGATTACACCGGGCCCACGCGCACCATAGCGAAAAGGGGAAATGAAGTGTTTACCGTGGTAGACAATCAGATCCGTTGGTCAAGCCTAACTCGACTGAAGGATGAATGGCAGCAGCGGACAAGATCGAGCAAAAGCCCTTCAGGCCAGCAAGAAGATCCAGGGAAACAGGAAAATACTACCCGCAGTTTGAAATACAGGGTATGGGGATTTGCGCTATGAAATAATAATGTCATATTGAGGCTTACCATTGACAACGATCAGGTTCTGATAGTCCCGGTTTACGAACAAATACGCCAGCTTATACCTTCTCCAAACGGTGCTTTTCTGGCGGTCGTTGCGGACCATACGGTCTATATTGCCGTTCTACCGGATCCATCGCATTTGTCTGGGACTGACAGCACCCCGATTCGCGTTAAGACATACCAGCTTGGTCCTACGACGCACGTCATACCCGAATCACCTGTAGTATCAGCTCTATGGCATCCGCTTGGGACTCACAGCAACCTAGGAGGCTGCATCGTTACCGTAACTGCAGACGCTGCGGTCCGGGTCTGGGAACTAGACCGGAATAACCATTGGTCTTTCGACCGCCCAACACTAGCAATCGACCTAAGGAAGTTGGTTGATGGTACTTCATCTGACCAGGACTTTTCTCCTTCTGGCTTTGGCAAGAACAAGGGGTTTTCCGCTGATTATGTTGATATGGAGGTCGCGTCTGCTAGTTTCGGAGGCACGGGCTGTGAAAGAGAGGACGCCTGGGCACCAATGACCTTGTGGGTTGCAATGAAGCCTGGTGATCTTTATGCCCTTTGTCCTTTGCTACCTTCCAAGTGGAAAGCACCGGCCACTACTATTCCTTCGCTGTCCGCAGCTATCGTTCCGAAGTTGGCAGCTCTCGAGGAGGACCCACTTGAGTTTGAAGATGAGCTGACTGCCTGCCGGCAACAGTACGACTGGTTGACAGAAATTGATAGTCAAGACCCCTTACATACGGTATTTGACTCAGACACAGGTTCAGGGTCGGATATTCTTACTCGGCCTGCCAATCCCAGTGCGATCCCCAGGCTGCAGGGGCCTTTCCGTATAGATACAGGTGACGAAGTCGATGATTTGGACCTCTGCGACATTCATGTCATTGCTGCCAAAATCGACGTCGATGCGCTAATGATGGGTGAAGAAGTTGAACTTGCTCTTGAGGACAATGGAGAGGACAAGTTGTCTGCCACGGTAATCAGTCTCTCCACAGGAGCTGGAATGGTCCACGTTTGTCTTGAACTCGACGGTGTAGAGGGCCAGTGGCTTCCTAGAGCGAAGAAGAATGCCTTCAGAACTCCACTATCGGAGCCCTCAGACCTAGTCTTGGTAGAATCGCTTGACACTTTGAGGGAAGGGCAACATTCGTTGAAGAATTGGCCAACATTTACGAAAGATGTCCATTCGCGATATGGCTTCTTTGTTACTACCGAAAAACATGTGACGTTCATCTCACTTTCCTCGTGGGTGCAGAGACTCGAAGCGGAACTTCAATCAGAGGACACAAGTGGCTCGGGCTTCCGTTTGCAAGTTCTTTGCGAGGGCACTGTATCTTTGAGAGAACAAATCATTCGGATAGATGAAGTCATTAAAAACGCAAAAGGCGAGCCCGGCCACCTACCATCCTCTGTGGTTTACTACGACTACGACCTTGGCTACTTGCTGCTGACCTACCATGACTCTCATCCCTATGCCGCTATTATGGATACTCCCGAGGTTTCATTCCCTGCACTATCAGAACTGAGAAAGTTCGATTCAGATTATCATGTTCCTGGTTCTCTCGTATTGCCACCTCGACGACCCCCTTATCAGGTCCCCGCAGTCTTCTACTCAAACTCTCCTCTGGAATTCTTCGTCGACAAGCATATCCCACATCGTCAACGCCACACTCTCATGGAGCATGTGCGCCTTTCTCCGGCAACCTTAGACTTGGTTGCTGCTGCACATAGGATTTTGTCTGCTCACACGAACGCTCTGGAGAGGGCAGCATCGGACTTGTTCCGCCGGTGTGAACGATTGCAAGGAGAGATGCAGGAGCAATTGAAACAACTCTCTGATGTGGCCGATCGGATTAAGGGTGTATCAAGCGAGATCGGTGAAAATGGGGAGCGGAAAGAGGGCTCTAGGAGCGGCGAGGCGTTGGACAAGAGGCTCCAAGCAGCGAAAGACAAACAAGTGCAGCTTGTGCAGCGGTATGAGGCAATTCGTAATAAGGTCTTGAAATCTGGCGGAAGGCCACTCAGCGAGAAGGAGAAATCCTGGGTAACGGAAGTGGAAACCTTGTCAGAATCGTTCGATTCAAGAAAAGAAACTCAGGAGGATCGCCAGCAGCTGTCTCAGCGACTTGAAACCGTAAGTTCCATTAGCACTGTATACCATACGTTGATATTGACAAGAGAATCAGGTGAAGGAAATCGCAGTCGATCTCCTGGGCGAGGTGAAATCCGTAGCTGCCAGGGCTCCCACGGCGGCCGAACCTAGTAGCCCAGCTTCTCCTGGAGGCGCTCAGCCTAGGGTGCCCCAAAGACTGCAACGGGCTAAGATTGCAGATGCAATGAAAATGGTGGAACGAGAGTGGGTATCCTGTCAAACTCTTTACCTGACTTGTACTGATCATTCTTCCCTTCTAGGTCTGCTGTTATTGAAGCAATCTCATCACGCTTGGAACGATTGAACGCAAGTATATGAACAGTATGAATCTGTGGTGTTTTAATTTTTGGAAGGTCTAGCAGAAGAAAAATCATGCCGCCGTACAGTTATGGAAGCCTAGGCTATAGTTAGAATACCTACTGCAACTACCTGCAACCACCTGCAAATAGGATGCGATTAGGAGTTTTCTTGATTTCCAGTGCAATACGTTTAACATTGAAAATTACCAATCATTGATGGACGTCTTATTGTTCTGCCCTACTATGACATTTTAGTAAGGGAGCGCAGCGTTATACTGTCTAATGTAGCTAAACAACGGTATCCTCTCTCAATCAGAGAAAAGTATTTCACAGGTAAGGCCTCAAAACTCTAGAACTAGTGCTACTATAGACTTTGTAAATATAAAAATATGCAATTTTGATTACTATCCTTTAATCATGTCGCTGCTACTAATATACAGCAAAGTAGCACATGACTTGAACAGGCCCTATCTTGGCACTATATCCAGGAGTTAATGCTGCAACTATATAGAGGAAATATTTGCAAAGACACCTTTCATTACAGTATAATAGACTCAAATTACCTTCTCGCACTAATCATAAATGCAATATCATGAGCGGGATACGATCTGTTATCAAATAGAAAGGTCCATATTTGTTCTCGACAATCCTTTATATCTAGACACTAAGCAGGGCCAGTAACATAACAACAGCAGGACAACAATGACTCTACCATGAAATAGACCATTCACCACTCTACTTTTTGAGAAGGTGTATACAAGTTTACAACTAGGTCTAAGGTTGGGTTTTCCCTCAACAACCCCTGTGTGGTGCAGCGTGTTCAGAACCAGCCAGTAACAATATATAATTTCCGCCACAGTCCTTCAGTATCTGGTTATCCAAGCCACTCTTTGAATGAACTGTTTCTCATAGCATTTAGACCTCAATATTATTTTATCAGACAGCTAGTAGAGAATATACCCTATTTTAACATTCCTACCATACACAAGACTAGTATATCAGTGGGATCTATACCTCTAAACTACTACCTCCTTTTATCAAGCCTCTATCGCGTTGCATCACACTGAGAACAAACCGCATTATATCAATCTTTTATCAAAGATAATTAAAAACCGTCATGTGCGAATACGCAGCCTCCAAATTCACGCCCTGCAGCTGCATCTATGATGTGAAAATCAGAAATCTGCAAGGAATATTCCTGGTGTACAGGCCGATGGTTGATCCAGATGAAGAACGGTATGTTTGACGACTGTTTCAGAGAAAAAGGGAAAAGGGAAAGACAAACTGAGCTGGTGAGGGTTTTAGGGTCCAATTAATCCAGGGAAGATGCAAAGCATGATAGGGGCTTGGATGGAGGCGACTAGGAAAAGTGATGTATGGTTCACTCAGCATAAGTGTGATGTGTCTCGTGTGTGATCCTGTTAGAAGGTTGAAGAGGCGCACAAGTTGGTGGGGGAATCTTCAGCCTTTCTGTTGAATTTCTTCTTCCTTGTCTTTTTACGAAGTGGGAAATGTGTACAAGGTCCTTGGATACTAGAAGAACTTAGAAAAAGTGAAGCATATAGTGGTTTATTATTGCGTTTTGCAATACTGCTTGGAACCAAGGTGTCCAAAGAGCGCTGGGAATTTGGATGCTCCAATAACTCTTACAGGTAGGAATTATGTTTGGTGAATTACGTCTTTCTAGACCTCTCCCATGTCACCGATTGGGTTGTACCAGTTCCAACTCTGCCCTACTTCTTCTATTCTTGCAATCACCGTCCCACTTCTTACATGTCGCCACTCCCTTGAACCCGACTTCGTGGGAAATCATTTGCTCCAACGTCTGTCAATGAATTTTAAGACGCTAAAATTGGTTGTCGCCTAACGTTTGAACATGGTGTCCCTCCGCATTTACTGGTTTCAGAAGGACCGTCTTGAAATTCCTCCTCACCTCAAATCAATTGTACCAGCGGAGCTTCGTGAAGCATTTGAACGTGCGAAATCCACAGCGGCACAAACACTCAAAATTTTGGACTATCTTGAACTGCGCCACGCAAATCGCTTCCAGGAGATGTGTCCACCTTCAAATCCAAATTACCGCAAGCATCAGTTATCCGTCTTACGTCTCTTCAGCTGGCGTCATGATTACCACTGGAGAAGCCCAACTCTTGCTCCAACCGAGAAGCTCGACCCCAATCTCCTAGGTTTCCACATTGAACAATCCACCTATCAGAACTTCGTAGCGATGTTCACCAAGAATCTCGTCTGGTTCCGGTCCGGGCCCTACCTGGCGTGGTATAAGGCGAAGCGCGTGGTGGAAGAAACAGCCGTGGAGTCTAAACTTAGCAACATGGATCGTCGGATGTGGAATCATTTTTGGCATGTCCATTTCCTAGGAGAAATGCAGAAGTGGGAGTACCGGGCCAAGGCGCTTGAAATACCGTCTTGGGAGGAGGCGGTTGACGAGCTCTACGTTGCGATCTTGGAGTGCGTTGATGGAGCAGAGATGCTGGCCAACGAGTCTCGAAGTGCTGGTGATAAGAATCTGTTTTTGGTCTAAAATTTGTGAAACTAACGATTGCTAGAGTTGGTTGTGTTCTTTCTTTCTCTATCTTTTTTTGTTTAAGATTCTATGGGAGTTTGTTTGTTTGCTCTATCTCGTTTTGGGAAATGGACAATGGGTTAGCGGTGTTTCGCAACCAAAATTTGGAAGGAAGAATAATACCCTACCGTTGGCTCTTTCTGAAGCTGAGAAGTGCATACTTGGTTTCTCGAGGCTTGCATAGCAGGATATTTGTGGTCAGGCTTGGAGAACCTCCAGATTTGCTTTTTTTATTGCAGCCTATTTGATTGGTACTGGATGCCATGAGCTGAAGAACATAGATCAGGTCAGTACCAATATAATGAACATTGACCTCAAAGAATTTCCGACTATGATAGTAGCACATGTTGTCTTTCCATTGTATGCCCTGCACAGAACGTATTTAATTCGGATAATTACAATAAAAGGACAATTACTTCATTTATTCACGGTCTAAATGTAGGGCATGCCGTTCATCACGTGACAATACACTTTGGAAATTCCATGCAAACCGGCCATTTCATCTGTCCAGTTGAGCTTTGCTGCTGTTATAGTCTGAAAGAACATGGAGATAGTGTTGCAATTGGCGCTACATTAATACATAACTCTCTGTGGGAGAACCTGGAACATCCCACATTGGCATCAATTAGATCCCTAGAAAAAAAAATTTGACTACCTGCTACAGTACACACCAGCACAGACTAATAATTTTGTGAAATTCACATGTAGTATCCAAATAAAGTGAATAGAGACAGTATATCATAAGCATCTCTCTTCTCTAAGGAATTGTATAATTATTATATGATTAACAGATCAGAGCATTTATTGGATGCTGTAGTTGGTCAATTAGCCATTCCCATCTGGACATACTGACGGTGGATGATTCCCAGCTTACCGTTCAATGAGATGCACCCCCGATGCTGTGTCAACGATACCACTGACCTGGCCGGGCTGTAGAGCGAATGCGGCGTCCTCAAATTCTTTCTGCATTTCTCCGCGTCCAAAGAACCCACTAGAATAAAGTTAGCCACCCGAGGGAATCGATCTGCAAAATCGGCGGATACACGTACAGATCGCCTCGCTTCCTGGCACTGCTACAGTCCGATTCTGACATTGCAATATCTCCTAAGCTGATCTCCCCCGAGTTGATGCGTGCTTCATGGCCCTTGAGGATTTCAATTGCTTCCTCCTTGGATCGAGTGATGTCCGCCTCTCTCCAGCTGCTGGGTCGTCTGCTATCCCTATGTTTGACAAGAAGGTGGCTACAGCGAATCTTCCCTTCGCCCTGACCCGCGCCATCAGGACGGCCTGCGGGACCGCTGTGGTAGTTTGCCATGTAAACCTTAAGTGTCTCCGTATCAGTGCCTGCTGGGGGCTCCCAGCGAGACTCTTTGGTCATAGGGTTGAAGTAGTAAGGGAGGTTCTTGGAGTTAGAATGGCGGACCTCCCATCCTGCTGGCAGACCTGTTTCAACCTAGAAAAAGTTAATATAAGAAGACTTTCAAAGTCAATTATTGTCAGGATGTCATGATCGACAAACATACCATGATGATTTTAGGCTAGTAACGTATGAAAATGTATGAATTTTGTGGAGAGCAATGTCTTCCAAATTCGCAAGAATTTCAGGAACTAGTAGTATTGGTAGTAAGATGAGCAACTAAGTAATGGCAGTTCAAGCTCCTGCGGGACAGACTGCGGGGGAAGAGAGTCAACAGCAAAGCATGCAAACAGAACCAACAGTGCAAACCAAAACTTGCAAGGCTGTGTCCGTGCACTCCGATGGTGACTAGTGGACTTTACAATGGTGCCTTCTTTGAACTTCTATCGCAAGCATTGTTCACCACCTCTACTATCATTCTATTGGATAAACTCTGTGACCAGTCACAAACCTGTAACAATCTCAAAAATCTTCTTTTTGAAAGTCCATCATCAAAGCAGTCGCTCAGTCCTTGGACGAATATTTAGCATTTACAGAAATGTCTGCCAGCCCGTCTCCCTCCGCCGGTGGCGAAAGCAAAGGAAACGAACAGGTCCATTTTCGTTTTTGTCGCGAATGGTAGCGCTATCAATTTCCAAATTCTTATGTTGACGGCCTTGCTAATAATTTGACTATAGTTCGAACTTGCTTTACCCCAAAGAAGACCGCGTCAACAACCGTTTGATGTTTACGTGCCGAACCTGCCATGTCGGAGAGCCCGCAAGCTCATATTGCGTCTATCAAAATAAGCTCAATAGCCAAGTCGGAGACACCGCTGGTGTGACTCAGGATGTGGGATCTGATCCTACGGTTTGTCTCCCAGGTTTCTGTTCTCACTGCGGAGAGGAAATTACTTGTTTTTCATGCGGACAGCCCTCAATATATGAATTGTCCGAATATGATTACGAGGGATTCCCCTCACCTTGAGAAAGCGCAGAATCTTGTGTTATGGAGAGATTTTGAAAGGTCTTGCATTTTCCGTGGCTAACATGCTCTCTCTTGTTCTAGCTTCCTCGGTCCAACAAGCTCTGCCCCAGCTGCGGCGAAGCCGAAGCAGTCTTTTTCCAGTCTCAGCAGCGATCTGCAGAGACCGGAATGGTGAGGGTTCTACCAGTTTGCATTTTCCACATGTAACTGACTCCATTCTTCAGAAACTTTACTATGTCTGTTGCGCGTGCGGCAACGTCTTCTTTTGATTTGAAACGTCTTACGTGTTTCCGATACCCAACATTAGTCCTTTATATAGCATGGTTATGGAGTCAACGGCGAATTCTGATTAATAAAGAGAAATTTTTTGAGGGATATTTCTATTGATACAGGGTAGATGTGTAAATAGACGCTTCGCTTTCATAGGGATATTATACATGCATCGGTGCCAACGACAAAATCTTCGACCATTGCCTTCCTCGTAGTTCTGTAGCCACGACTCCTGTATTTCACGTCAGAACCTAGCAGGGAGAGCATTGTGACTAGAATACTGACCGTTCATTCTTGTTCCGATCGGGTCTCCAGACTTGTTCACCAGTACACAGGCATTGTCGTCAAACTTTACAATCGATCCATCGGGCCTCTGCATTTCTTTCTTCGCTCGGACAACGACTGCATGTCGGATATCTCCACGGCGTACTTTGTTTGCAATACCGCTGTTGTTGGTGCTGTCGGGGCCAAAGTTTCGTTGTTTCTGAACCACTACCACGATGCGGTCACCTAATTCCCATCACACATATCGCCGTCAGAGCTGCAGCACTAGAGGGAAGAAGAAAGGAAGTTAAGAGGGATGAAACCTACCGACAGTGGCTGGCCGCTTCTTCTTCAAGACATTCACGCACTCAACAACTGCGGCACCGGAGTTGTCGATGCAATTCAGCATCGTCTGAGCGTCATCGTTAGCGAAAAAGCCAAGGATGTATCGTGTAATGTAGAATCGTAAGCTTACCTTTAGTTGAATCATCTTGATCGCCTGCCCTGTGAGAACAGCCAAACGTTATCAGTAGTAGAGGGTAGACTTATCCGTTCCGTAAGATTTCCAGCAAGTCCGGAGCGGAAAGGTTTTGCCGACCACCGACCCCGGACGGCGGACGGCGGACGGGGTGCTGCTGCAGCGTTCATTCATTTTAAGTCGCATTGAGTTAATTAACTGGGCAACACAGCCTTTTGGATAGTCGCCCACTTTCCTAGTTGTGCGCGCGCTAACTTCCCCTGGGGGGCCTTTTTCCTTTTCATTATGCTTGTTGAACTTGGTGTTTCTCGTCCTATCTAATAATTGTCTCACCACCACGCTCTTTTGGAAACCCTGTCCCCTCCCTTTTCTTAGTATTCCCGCTATTCTGCTGTTTCTCCTTTGACATATAGAGGGAGACCCCCCATTTCAACACCAACCAATCTGGACAAAATCTGCACCACACCGCAAACACTCTTTGGATGGTGATTCCGTAATCCTGCAGATTGATATGCCATCTTCGAAATCTAGAGACAGTCCCTCTGTCGAACGTCGCGACCGTCTTACTCTTGCGAAATTGGCTAGCTATGACGATGTCGCGACGGATGCGCTGGTCGACCGGGTACGCCATCTTATTCAGATAGAGATCATTTGAACTGTGTCTAACATAAATCATACCATAGGCCTATTACTGGACGAATACGCGCAAGAATAGAACGAAATATATTCCCGTGCGAGGGATACATGAGGATGATGTCGCTCGTATTCTTCTCCACGAAGTCATTGTTGCCAAGGACGCAGCGAAGGCGGAACGAGAGTTGTTGGCCATGACAGGGCTGAAGAAATACCTGACCAAGCTTGCTAATGACCGTGAGAAGGAATGGTTCCGTAGGCATTTACGGAAGTACATACAGATGTACCTCCCCGACTCACCATTCGAAGTCACTACGACCAATCGCTACACAATCACCGAACATGAGGCGGCAATCTGTGCCCGGAAATTCATTAAACAAGGCCAAGAAATCAAGTACTTGAGTGGGACACTTGTTCCCATGACCCGTGAAGAAGAGCAGGAATTGGATCTGAAGAGGAAGGATTTCAGCATTGTGATGTCTAGCCGGAAAAAATCACCGTCTTTCTTTCTTGGCCCCGCTCGCTTTGCAAACCATGATTGTAATGCGAATGGTCGATTGGTCACTCGGGGATCGGAAGGAATGCAAGTTGTGGCTACTCGAGACATTTACACAGGAGAAGAGATCACCGTTTCTTACGGTGACGATTACTTCGGCATTGACAATTGCGAATGCCTTTGCCTAACATGCGAACGGGCGGTCCGCAATGGGTGGGCGCCTCATGTGGACCCTGAGGAAGGGTTCAGCAAGGCGTCCACCCCAGCTCTGAACGATGAAGTGATGCCTTCTGAAATTTTGCCTTCTCCCAGGAAGCGAAAACACCCCTCTGACAGTGATTCTGAGATTTCACCCTCCAGCACCCCTCGAAAAAGGACAAAGTTCACACGTCAGAGTTCCAAGTTACGGTCAGCGGTATCGCTTGCAGATTTTGCTACGGCCGCTAACACGGCACCGGACATCCCACCGCTTTCAGCTGAAACAACACTTGCGTCAAAAGTCACGGGAGTCGCAAGTATAACAAAGGATGTCATTGAACATGCCAGCATTTCTAGGGTGGAGGTCGGTCAAACATCTGCTACTAATTGCGACTCGTCGCCTTCACTAGAAGCTGACGAGTCGCAACGCTCGTCTACGTCAACAACCCCCACATCGGTAGGCGATGTCAAAATCAAGGTGGAGGAATTGACGGAGGTTTCGCTCCGTGCATCAAATTCGACAGCAACAACCCATCTCCCACTTCCAGGGACAGACCAGCCTCGTGAGAACCGACATCAACTGGGAGCTGACAACGACGTGTTGTCAGAATCGTCCGATTTTATTGAGATAGACGACAAACTGAAGAGATCCAGGGGTTCTCGCTCAAGACATAGCGTGGTCCCGTCCGTGGAGAAGGAATCGCTCCGTGCTCGGGTTCCTGGAGATTACACGAAGACTTCCAAATTGCTTGCGCAAGCCTATGACCGATGGGTGGACTGCCATACATGTAACATTTGGTTCGTACAACAGAACTCATATCTGACCCGGCGGGAGTGTCCTCGTTGCGAGCGCCATTCTATGCTGTACGGGTTCCGCTGGCCTAAAACAGACAAGGAGGGCCCGATGGATGACGAGGAGCGGGTGATGGATCATCGGACTGTCCATAGGTTCCTTTACCCAGATGAAGAAGCCCGAGTTTCTCGCAAGGACCGTGGAGTCAGCTTCGGCGTTACGCCCACACCTGAATTATCTGAACCGCGAACAGAAACAGAGGACAGTGAAGCGTGTGATGACCGACGAAACACCAGAGCGAGCAGAAGACGGACTCATTCACTTCGGATGACTATGTGACGACGATGATGTATAATCAAATTATGTGCGACATTGGATTCTGAGCAGGAGTTTCGGGCAAATTGGCGTTTGATCTATATCTGGGCATGGTACCATTGATGGTCATGGTATCATTGATGGGGCTTGTTGGGGACCTGTTTTGTTAGATGACTTTGTGTTGCTCGCAGGTTCTTCTTAACATATTTTTGTATCTTTTGATTATGATTATAGATCTTTTGTTATTCCTATTAGGATCTTCTTTATATTGATTTCCTTGTGTGTTTGGACTGGCCAGTACCAGGGGTTTTGCATGATTATTGTTCATTAGGGGGAATATTGAAGCCCTATTGGTGTATAACAGATTTAATTTACCAAGCGATGAAATTCTTCAGCGTCTGCTTCTTCCCCCCGCACTCATTTGCCGTTTCTGCTATTCCCCACGGATGGAGAGGCTGGAGAATATGGAGAATATTGATGCACCAATGACCTCCGTTCCTCTCGCATTTTTGGCCAAGGACTCCGGGAGTGCGATTGGATCTCGGGATATTTCGCACCGACCAAGAGTGAACAAAGTAAAACATGGAAAAGAAGCTGCCATGACGGTGTATAAAAGGCTTCGCGAGCATGCATATCCTTTCCGTATGGGTTGATTGTCTTCAAGGTTGGTGAGACGGTGTTGAGCTATGGCATTCCTTCACTATCTGCTGGCCTGCTGCTTTCTTCTAACGATCTCCATTGTCAGAGCATACGACAACCCTCTCGTCAATCTCGAATATGGGGCATTCCAAGGCAAATATGACGCGACCTACAATATCTCCTACTTCCGCAAAATCCCATTTGCAGCTCCACCAACGGGAGTCAATCGGTTTCGTGGCCCTCAGCCTCCCCTGAAAATACCCGATGCTGTTTATGATACCGATCAAGATTTCGATATGTGTCCGCAGCGTACTGTCAACGGTTCCGAGGATTGTCTCTATCTCGGCCTGTTTTCAAGACCGTGGGATGTACGTACAATAGTCTCGACCAAGAGACCAGTTCTGGTTGTATTCTACGGCGGTGGCTTCATTCAAGGCAGCGCATCCTTCACTTTACCTCCGTCATCTTATCCAATACTCAATGTCAGCAACCTGAATGACTATGTGGTTATCTACCCTAATTACCGTGTGAACGCGTTCGGCCTTTTAGCCGGTAAGGCAATCAAGGAATCACCAACATCAGATCTAAACCCCGGGCTGCTCGACCAGCAATACGTACTAAAGTGGGTTCAGAAACACATCCACCACTTCGGCGGTGATCCCCACAATGTAACTATCTGGGGACAATCTGCTGGAGCAGGCTCGGTGGTCGCTCAGGTTCTAGCAAACGGTCGCGGGAAACAGCCGAAACTCTTCTCAAAAGCGCTAGCAAGCTCCCCATTTTGGCCGAAAACCTACGCTTATGATTCCCCCGAAGCAGAAGCTATCTATGAACACTTGGTCAGCTTGACCGGTTGTGCGAATACCACTGATACCCTCGCCTGTCTCAAAGCAGTCGATGTCCAGGCCATACGCGATGCAAACTTGATCATCAGCGCAAGCGAGAAATACACAACAAGCGCCTTCAACTGGGCACCCGTCATCGACGGTGAGTTCATTTGCGACACTCTCACCGAAGCTGTTGCCAGCAATTCGCTTCAAACAGAATACATCTTCGGGCTGTACAACAGCCACGAAGGAGAGAATTTTGTCCCGACTGGGTTCCGCTCCCAGGCCACTACAGATGGATATAATTCATCTTCTACGAGCTTCTACCAATGGTTGACTGGGTTTGTGCCTGGGCTGTCTCCCAAGCAGATACAGCTTATTGAGTCAGAGTATTATCCGCCAACAGGGAAGACGGAGACAATCGATCCGTACAATTCTACATACGTACGAGCAGGCCTCATCTATAGAGACGTTGTTCTCACCTGCCCAGCGTATTGGCTAGCATTGGCGGCCAAAAGGGCTGGATACGTGGGTGAATATACCATCTCACCTGCACAGCATGCTAGCGATACTATATATGTAGGTCTTCTTCTCCTTTCCCCCTTATTGCCTAATTTGATGTATATTCTTGCAAATGGATCAGGTCTAACTCGTTGTTACCCTAGTGGAACCGCGTCAATCCCATTCAACAGACAAATGAATTGGTATATGAAGGCTACGCCGGTGCCTTCGCTAGTTTCTTTCAAACAGGGGACCCCAATGCGCATAAGTTAACCAATAATTCGCAGCCAGGAGTGCCCAGGCTTCATGCTACTGGACATGAATTTGTTGTAACTGAGACAGGGTTTGAGAACATAGAATTGGCGCTGTTGAAGAAGAGATGTGACTTCTGGAAGTCCGTTGGAGACAAGATTCCGGTTTGATAAAGCTTCTGTGTGCTTATTTGGATTTAGTACTGGTACATTGAGGTAAAGCCCTAGTATCTATAGAACAAACACAGTGTGCGTGAGTCGAATTTCATGTCTATACTACTACTATATTGTACAATATTATACATTTCATGCATGAAGCCATCCTGTACAGAGTATTTGCTGGCCATATGTCCGAATGCTTTCCAACCCTAACGCCGGTGCTTATATGTTGGAATAAACCGAGGCCATGTGATGTTGTTCTTTAAATCAATGCTTGTCCTCTGAACATACCCTCACGGACTTCTCTCACAACATCCTTTCGGTCCTTCTTTCCGACTAGCACGATACCCCGACCACGTTTGTTCATCCGACCAAGACGTCCTAGACGATGAATGAAATCGATAGTTGTGTGCGGGACATGGTATAGAATGACAGTCTTGACAGGGAGTGTGTCAATTCCTCGGGATGCGATATCAGTGGTAACAAGCACCTTCGTATTGGGCAACCGACGCATGTCCTCGCCCTTGTTGTTTCTCTCAGGTAGCTCAAAAGGGATGGCATCTTCCTGGCGCCTTTTCTTTTGAGCGAGCATGATTTCCTCCGGGCTTGGTGGAGGCGCCGACTCAGTGAATTCGGCAAGGATCTCCTCCTGTTTCCGGGCGCTGGAGTCCCGAGAAAGTGACTGAGCGTCAATGCCCTTTGACTTCAGGAATTGAGCTACCTCATCTGCTTCTTCGCGCTCATTGACAAACACGAGAATCTTCTTGATGTTCGGTCCAACATAGGATGCAAATGGGCCCGCAGGCTCGGAATCACCAGCCTTGCCAATCGACCAGATCACATCAGCGCAAGCCAAGTTTCGGTTGCCCCGGTAGGGGTCCTTCTGAATGTCCACCACTCCCAGCTGTACTCGACGTGGGATCGCGTGTAGGTTGGGTGTCGTCAGTCGTTTGATGTCTGGGTAACGCTTGCGTAGGAGGTTGTCGAGACTGCGGGGGATTGTAGCCGAGCACAATATAAGTTTGCGGAGTGACGGTGCTACCTTGTCAATAACCTCGGTGGTTGTTGGCAAGAAGGAGCGGTCCATAAGCGAGTCGGCTTCGTCGAGAACCAAGTAACTGACTCGACTCAGCACGTAAGGCTCTGTTTTCGCAATCGACGCAAGTAGGTGAGGAGTAGAGACAAGGATGTCGATGCCGTCTGGGTTGAACAGGGTGCTCTTGATCCGGCGAGGTGTCAAGTTGGAAGAGATCATTCCGGACCGATATTTGATTGTGTGAGATAGAGCCTTCACTTTGGCACCTACTTGCGCCACCAATTCGGAGGTTGGCACAAGAATGATGACTCTTGGTCTGCCAGCATTTGACAGCGGCGGCTCCTCCGGTTCGATGTCGAAAGCTCGATTTTTTAGTTTCTCTTCCCTCTCCTTTGCTTTGCGCTCTTCCTCTTTCCTCTCATTTTCTTTATCCTGTGCCTCTAACCGCTTGACCGCATCAACTAATGGAACCAAGTACGCCAGAGTCTTTCCCGAGCCCGTCTCTGCTGCCAAAAGGTACTGGTCGTACCGAGGCTCTCTATTGCTCACATCAGCAGGAGGGCTTGCACCCGGTGATTCCTCCAGGAGCTTGGGAATTGCGAGACGTTGAATCGGGGTAGGTGTGACATCGGCCAAACCGGGAAGAGCTTGAGATAAGATCGAGTGGCGAACAACGGGTAAGACTGGAAACTGATCAAAACTCGTAATGTCGGCAATCTTAGACTTGACCGCGGTTCTACGGCCGTACGTAACCGGAGCCAGGGTAGTCTGCATCTTTAGAGCTTTGTATAGGGGGCTGTCGCTTTTCCGGGGGGTATCCGCCGACGAATCTCCGGAGCGTTTCAAGGCCGCTTGTGATCGTGCTCGGGGTTCGCCACGAATGCGAGCTTCAGTCTGATTCATGCCTGCCCATGGTCCGGAGTTATCTTTGCCGTGGCGCTTTTTGTTGAGGGAAGTTTTGGAGACATCGGGGGATAAGGCCATCCGAGCAGCTCTCCGGCGAAGTCGATCTGTGGTCATCGAGCGCGCGACCTGCGATACGCTTGAAGGAATGACAGCAGGAGCCCGGCTCCGGCAGAGTAGACATACTGGAGGACGAATCGCCGGGGATATCCTACCTAGCCGATTCATGATGGTGAGAAGGCGAGGGGTGAGGGGGAGAAAAATGGATGAATGATGAAATTCTCGTCCTTAACCCGAGTTCCAAGAAATTCCCTTGGATAAGAAAATAAAATCAAGGCAGAAGCTCGGGGCACCTGGTGGTCTCGCGCTATACCCAGGATGGACTAGCAGGATCGGTGCCGCAACCAGGGCCCCAGGCCTCAAGGCCATCAATCTGCCCAGTCGGCCAGGCCGAAACAAGTGTTGCTATGGAGACTCCCGCCAACAAATGTCAACATCGACATCCACCTCCACCATCGTCATCCAAGTCCCAGTGTTTGATCTTCTCTTAGTACTTAACAAAGTCTATTTATCATTTGCGCCCTTGAGTCTATTTACTTCTCCTTCTGTGGTACGGTGGTGGATGGTGTGTTTTTGTTCCTCCCCCTAGTATTTTGATTTTCCTTTGTTGCGCAGTCTACTGCCTTCTCTTACCATCGGACTTGCGTTCTATATCCCTTCGTTATCGCATTACTATCCCTCCATTACACAAAAACAAAGGGTCCCGAACCTAACGAATCGGCAATTATTTTAAACGGCCTCCCTTTTGTGACGCGATCTGCAATCCCATTACGATTTTTACGAACAATACAAGCTTTCCACAACGCAGATTGGACTCACTTTGTTATTTGATTTCCAAGCGGCTTCTCTTATCGTCTTCAGCTCGGCTTCTGTTGTTGTTTAGCAAAATCAGGTAAGGCGCGTCATTCCAGCAAGGGACGCCGGAGATTCTTCCCTTTCCATCCTTGCTATGTATGTGCTATGAAGGAGCGAGCAATTCGCTGACAATTATTACCCAGTGTTTCTTTCTCCTTAACTTGTTTTTGACTGTATTATCACAGAATTTCTCCGTCAAGATGGGCACTGGTGCTGGCCAACGGCCACTCTCAGAAGTGAGCCCAATGGCTCAAAGGCGAAACTCTCCCGTTTGGAATCAAAGCTCTAGAGTAACTGTTCCACCCTCCATATAATATGATTATTGAGCTGACAAGAGGGCAGACCATGAGAAACAGCAATGACGCTTATGAGGCCAAGTCGTCGCCGCGTCTTTTTTGGCAAGGACGTGAATCTGGATCTCCCTTTCCGAAGAGTCAGGAAAACCAGGCCCCCTATGATCCCGAGGTAGCGTACTCCACGGCGAAGCGACCATCGCTCGAAAACTTGAAGCGCCAATCGCGGGTCAAAAACAGCAACATGCTCCGTGACTGCAACCAGGAGTATGACCCAGCAAATGTCTACGTTCCGCAGAGACCCTTGGTCGCAAGTCGGACGCCACAGAAGGAAACGCAAACGCCACAAATGGTGAACAAGCAAGAGACTGGCCCAGCAGGTCCGAGACCACCATCACCAAGCAAGGAGCAAGTACCTCCAGCAAAATCTTCTTTATCCCGCGCAAGCCGATTTGGTGCCAAAGACATGGGTTTCGACCCAGAGAGTGAGATCTGGTCGGATGCGGACAATCGACACGCTAAAAGTGTCACATTCGATGTAGCTCCCCCTCAGGTCAATGAGTACGAAATGACAACACCCGACCCATCCTCGATTGCCTCGGAATCTCGCGAAGGGAGCTACGAGTCTGAAGAGGACGAATTCCCCGACATCAGTTTCGACCGTGACTCGTCAACAGACCGCGATGATAGCTTTGATGCTTCACTAGAGGATCTCGAGAAGACTCCTGTCGTCCTTCCAGAGGACTGGCGTTACATGAGTCCATCGAGCGCAAATGATGATTTGGTAAAGGAGAATGAAGATGCCTTCACCCAGGATGAGGAAGGCCACAATTTCGACCCTCAGTCTTCGTTGCGACAGGAGCCCTCTGACAAAGACTCTCGTGTTGAATCTTTGGACTCAAACGGGGAGCGTCGTCCCCTTCCACCTCTACCAGGGCGCACATCTTTCTTTTCGCTTGCTGCATCCCCTAATAAGCTAGCTACAGCATTCGAATTGGGAAGTGGTGGTCAACGGGTTCTGCCATCCCCTCCAGGCCCTGCCTCTTACAGCAAGTCAGAAATTACCGATCTCGGTCATTCTTCAATGTCGCTAGAGGACAGGCTGCGTTTGATGATGATACAAGAGAATGGACAAGAAAAAAAAAAGACTGAATCCGAACGTCAAGACCTCGAGATGCACTCGAAGGGAACTAATGAAGATCGAAACAAAATGGAGACCCACGCCAAGCAACCACAGCAACAGGATAGCCAGGCTACAGATGAAAACCCGGGAGATACATCGGATGTCTTCTCCGCTCCTCACATTTCCAGGGATTCAATCCTGCGGGATCTTCGCAGGAGCGAAAGCTTTTTAGACGACTCCTTTGATGATGATTCTCAGATCGATGATTCTCAAATCCCTTCTAGCCCACAATCCTATATGACTTATGACCCAGACGTTCCAATCCCATCACTTGAGAACGATAATGCTATGCTTGACGACAGCGACGACGATGATGACACGAACAGTGTGGTGATCAAACAAGAAGAACACGACAACGATCTTTACGACATACCCGATTATTATGGAACAGTCCCGTCGAAAGATTCTTCCTTCAAGAGCTTGAAGGACAAGCTGGCTAGCGATGATGAGAGCCACTATTCCAGCTACCAGGCGGAAGATGATTCAACTGAGAAAGCTAGCTCTCAGACCTCCGACGATGGGCAGGCAACACCAGTCCCTGCGGAGCGCGACGAAAATCCTTTAGCCGAACAGGTACCTAATGAGACCCAACAGGAACCTGAGTCTGCTCCCAAAATGGCAGCCATCCACGAGGCCTTGCAGCGTCCAACTACTCCTGAGGGCAACGATCAAGTTTCAGAACCCTCAACCCCAGACTCTGTTATTCGTCATCCTGTTGATGATGATGCTAGTGATAGAGAAGTCTCACCAGATGAAAATGTCCCAGATCCTATCGCAACAGTCAAAGCACCTGGAACCACCCTCAAAACGCGGCCCTCGTTGACCCCAGCTGATTTAGAGTCGATGGCTGCCACTCGCCGCAGGATCAGCGGCCAACATCCCCCATCCATGCCCAGCCTGAGCAAACAGCATTCCAACGAATCCGAGAAATCTGCCCCTGATGATACTACTCCATCCCAACGCCCGAAGGAAGTTTCCCAACGCCAAAGTAGCCTCATGCAACTGGACATCCCGTTCAGCATCCAAGAAGAAAGTCTAGGCTTCGGTTTAGACAAAGAATTTGACCGAGTCATTGAAAACCAAAAGGTTGCGTTTGAATTATCCCTTTCCCAGTTGTACTCCCGTACCGGGCCCAATACACACACCCAGGAGTCCCACGATAATCAGATAAAAGCATTTACTAACGACAGAGTCCCTAAACAGAGAGGCTACCTCATGAGGCATAACACGAAAGTTATCATTGCAAGCAGCCGCAATGAGGACGAGCCTGTCACTGCTCCTGGAGGAGCCCCTACAGACCCTCGAGGAGTTAAGTCGCCTGCACCTACGCCGCGGAAAGCAAGCCAGCAAACCTGGACCACGGTCCCTTGGAATGGACAGCCTCGTCGTGCAAGCATCAGGCAAGCTAGTGGGATTCGGAAGAAGCCCGTTCCTGGACCTGTGCCACCTCTTCCAGGCCAGCAGAGCAACGTTCAAGAAGCCTCTGCAACAATTGAGGAAAGCGAGCCTGCTTTGAATGGGGCCTTCGACGAAGGTGAGGAGCGCGGTCGTCTTTTTGTCAAGGTTGTTGGAATGAAGTACCTTGACCTACCGCTCCCACGAGGTAAGTCCCCAGATCGCAAACATGTCCAAGAGAGAGACATAATCTAACCTGAAATCTAGGCGAGAGATCGTACTTTTCTCTCACTCTTGACAATGGCCTTCATTGCGTTACTACGGCTTGGTTGGAACTCGGAAAGACAGCTCCAATCGGTCAAGAATTTGAACTTATCGTGCAGAATGATTTAGAGTTCCAGTTGACTTTGCAGATGAAGGTGGATGAAGAAAAATTCAGAGCCCAGGAGTCTCCTCCGACAGCATCTCCCACGCGACAGAAAGCGTCCACCTTTAGTAGGGTGTTCGCCTCTCCGCGCAAGCGAAAGGAATTGGACATGAAACAACAGTTGGCTTCCCAGCAACAGAAGAGTAAAGATGTCAATGCAGGTGTCTGGGATCGCCTCAGAACTCTCATCGCTAGGGACGGTAGTTTTGGTCGTGCTTACGTAGCACTTAGTGACCATGAGAAACATGCTTTTGGTCGTCCTTACACAGTTGACGTGGCCTGCTTCAATGAATGGGCTGTTGAGGAACAACCGAGCAGTGTCAAGAGCAAGAAGAGCACCTCCAGTACTGCATCTCAACGGCGTCCTCCGTACAAAATCGGGAAGTTGGAATTGCAGCTGCTGTTTGTACCCAAGCCCAAGGGCGGAAAGGATGAGGATATGCCCAAGAGTATGAACGCATGCATTCGGGAAATGCACGATGCCGAGAATATCTCGTCTCGCAGTTGGGAAGGCTTTCTGTCTCAACAAGGAGGTGACTGTCCAGTAAGTTGTTGTTCATCCACGTTTTCCATCAATGGCCTGACTGACTCACCCTTAACAGTTTTGGCGCCGCCGCTTCTTCAAGCTTCAGGGCTCCAAATTAACTGCATACCATGAGACAACCCGTCAACCTCGTGCTACTATCAATCTGTCAAAGGCTTCCAAGCTCATCGATGATAGATCATCCCTGACTCAGAAGGAAACCACGACTAGAGGTGGCCGACGGCGCAGGTCTGCCTTCGCAGAAGAGGAAGAGGGTTACATGTTCGTGGAAGAAGGATTCCGCATCCGCTTCGGTAACGGCGAAGTGATCGACTTCTACGCGGATAGTGCTGCCGACAAGGAAGGTTGGATGAAGGTATTGGCTGATGCAGTGGGCAAGGGATCTTCCGGAAGCAGTCAAGTTAAGCAGTGGACCGAGCTCGTCCTCAAACATGAGCGTAACGTCAAGTCAAGGTGGGAAACCACAGACCGGCGTTTCGATGGGCCTCCTCCCCCACCCGTCAAGAAGGATATTGCGCCTCTACCGACATCAACGGCGCCGGCGCCGGCAGCCGCACCGCCACGAGCTAAGCACCGCTACACCCAGTCTCAACCCGAAGTTCGCAGTGCGGACGCTCGGCGACAGAAAGCGCGCTCTTTGATTTTCTAAACACACCAACAGGTTGGATTGCACTTCGTTCGTCCTGCGTGACATGCCGCTGTCATGTAAGACTTTATCATTTTTCTTTTTCTTTTTATCACTCTTGACCCTGATTTCTCTTGTGTACTTCAATCTATCATATTGGCCTTGTCTTCTCATTCTTCTGTTCTGAACCCTTCTTTTTTTTGTTTGTTTCGGTGTCGGTGTACAACTTCAGTATGGCTTCCCTTTGTGTTTCCTCTCGTCGTTGCCTTACCCGTTTGTCCAAAGTCTCTGATTTCCACCAGCACCGAGCGTTTATGTTGCATTCCGTCGTACATTAATGATACATAGCACTTTTCTTTTCGCCAGTCAATAATTTAGTTTTGTTTTCTTTTATGGTGTCTCTTGTACTAGAGGTTGTTACGTGTAGTCTCTCACTTAGTTGGAATGTAACCGTAACTACTGAAAATCCTGTATGTCCTACATGACAACATATACTTTCGAGGATATAAGTGACAATCACATATGTTAGCAAAGGCAATCATATGTAAAATGAAATGCTGGTGAGTGCGTATGTGCTTCATCGTATCTAGATACTCATACCACAAACCCTACCTTAAAAACAAATACATTAAGCGATCCATAATCGTTTGTTGAATCGAACCAACAGGGAACCTATATATAGTATCAACACATTCCTAAGTCCATTTGCTTTCCATACGAGCCATCACCCTGATCCACCCAAAAATGCCAACAGTCCGACTCTACTCGCAACCCATAGAAAGGGCCGCGCACAAAAATTCCTTTACAAACTAGGATGATTGAAATTTTATATGTATCGAAAGTACTTGGAGCAAAACCTGTATACATATGTATGTAAAGATCACATTCTTTTACAATTTACAAGCATAGTTGATGTCTCAACCACCCTCTTCTCCACCATTAGGAAGGTTAGATTCGTCTTCTGATTCAGCCTCCACCTCTGCCAGAGCCTCTCTCTGAGATTTACGACCATTCTCACTCTGTTGAGTTTCTGCTGCAGCCGCAGTCGAAGGCTGTGTGACAGGTTTGGCAGCTGGGATACCACCTGATGTAATGTAGAGGAATTCCTCTTGAGGGAAGTGATCAATATGGTTAAAGAAAGACGCGAAGCTATAATCCGTGTCAGCTTGAATATTCAAGTAAATGCCTGTTAAATAGCCAAAGACTTACGCGTTGGTTTCCTCTTCTTCACGGAAGATCCGATCATAAATCTCTCGTTGTTTGAACTCGTTCATTTCCGTGGCGTAAAGGTCAAAGTTAATGGGCTTCCTTCCGGTCTCTTCCGCCTTTTTATTGTAGCCATTGAAGACGGGGCGTTCTAGTAAGAGTCCCAGTCCCGGTGCCTTTGGGATCGCGATCTTGGTCGGTCCATATGAGTCAAAGACGCGCTTAGGATCACAGCCGCAGCGCACTATCAATGTGGCCATGGCTACCATTTTGCGGATTTGGTGCATCATGAAACTTTGGCCATGGACCTTAAGACTGAGCCACTCAGTGCCGTTGATGATGATCGGATTGGTGTCGACTTTGAAGGATTTAATATGACGTTTGGAAGAGGGGTCCTTGAATAGCTTCTGAATGGTGTAGTTGTAGTAGTTCTTAGTTCCCAGGTATTTGTCCAAGGCTTCTTGTACACGGACAACGCGAGCGGGAGGGACACGATAAGCTCGCTTTGCGGTATTGTATGCAGCCTTCACAGCCTTCACAGCCCCAATGATTTTCCGTCGGCGAGCCTCCTCTTCTTCGGTGAGTTTGGGTTTCGCCGTGTCATCCCCGGCAGGCTTCTCTGCGGCTGGGGTCTCCTGAAATGATTCGTCGTCTTCCGGCTTGTCGTGATAGATCGCATTCTTGACAAGCTCACGGATATCTTCATCAATGCCCTCGAGGACAGGTCGGACATACTTTTCATCGGCCTCTGCCCAGTAATTGGCGACTTCCTCCTGACGGGATTTGTGTGCTTCCAAATCTCCTTCCTTTTCCGCGATCTCGACGATCTTCTTGCCGAGGAAAGTGCTGGGATGTGGTGGCAGAAAGCAGTAACTGGGCATCAGGTACTCGTAGATACGAGAGTCACACATCTGGTAGGCGCTGAAGGACTTGTTGGCAACGAGAATATCCCAAACGCGGATCTGTGAGCTAAGCTTTTCGTTTATCTTCTGGACAATATCCTCATCTTCAACAATCAATTTCAATGACACGATGTTACCAGCCGCATGGACGCCTTTATCAGTACGGGCGCATCGCACCAATGACGACTTCTTCGGGTCGGCCGCGTTAGCCTTGGAGATAGCGCCAGCAGCTACGAACGCCGTGAAGAGCTCTCCCTCAATTGTCTTCTCAGTGTCACTCCTGTATTTAATTAGCACTTGTACAGGCCAGACAGGTCAAACAGAGGTCGTACAATTGCATTCCCTTGTAACCTGTTCCAGAGTATCCCAGCAGCACGGCCACCTTCTTCTTTGGTCGTCTCTGTTCATTTTCGATGTCTTCCTTGGAGAATTGCGTGGCGTAGATAGGAGCTTTGATTTCCTCTCCGTTCTCGATCTTCCGTCGCTTCTTCTCGTTCTCTTGTTCTAGTCGTCCTCTCTTATCTGGAGCTTGCCGACTTGCTTGGTTAGCTGGTGACTGTCGGCGTTGAACCCCAGAACCCGCGAGACATACTTGTACTCTTTCCTTCCCAGATCCCCCTTCTTACGCTTGCGATCAACTTCTTCGGATCCGCCAGCTCGTCCTTCGTTATGGTCCATGGTTCCGACTGTCTCCACCGATTCGATAGAGGTGTGTAAGATGCGAAATGCCTCCGCGAGTCGCCAGAGAAGCTTTCGTTGAGAGAGACCCGACAAAGTAAGTGTGAGCTCTTGCGGGATGAGTAGATCCCGGTCGAATATTGACGCACGAAGACGTAATTACGCATGAAGAAGTGGCCTCCGAGGGAGATTCTTCCTGCGTCGTCGACTCTGGTTATCGTGCCTTTTTTCTGGCTGCAATCGAATTTCCGCTTGCCCTAGCCTGATATAGACTAGCGTATGAAGATAGATCCGCTAAACTATATTTGGGAAGCTTTCGGTTATGTGCCTCAGGCAGGACAGGATTACCGCTGTTCAAGCGCCGTCGGTCATCCTTACTTCCCTTTAAACCTCAGTGTTGCTTTTATTTTCTTTGTTGCTATTTCCAAGTCATAGCGTCACGGGCCATTTGCTTGGTCTGTGGGAGCTTCTATCAAAGCCTACCCTTCAATTTTCTCCGCTTGACCACCGCCCATCGGAGATAAGCCATGCTGCACTCTTTGCGCTGACCTTCAGACCGGATATCGAGAACCTTTTGCGCTCAACACCGATTTCACTCGTCGAGACGCCACCTCATTGATCACAACCACGCCCGCTTTCCTTTCTGGAGAAATATTCTCAAGAGCTCAACATGGATCTTGCGAACACTCTCATCCGGAGCGTAGTCCGCGCCTTCTACGAGACCCGCCACATTCTCGTGGTCGATGCGCTTTTTATCCATTCAGTGTATGCCCTGTGCCTGAACTACTTCGACAAATCTACCAAGAGATCTCGATTACAGAAGCAACTCTAACTTCCAACTATACAGACTCCATGCCGAAGACCTCGCTTTCCTCCTAGGAATGCAACAGAAGGACCTCCGAAAACTTTGCGCCAAGCTGCGCGAGGACCGCCTCATCTCAGTGTATGGCTTGCCTGTAGTGTCAACACTTCATGCTGAAGTAGCGGCAGCTAAGCTTACATGTCAATCAGAAACACACGCGCCGAGATCCGCGATGGTTCGACTCGTCCCGTGAACCGTGAATACTACTACATCCCGCTTCATCTCGTCGTCGACGCTATCAAGTTCAAGATATCGAAATTAACCTCCACGATCAAAGCGCAATATACTCCCAGCGAGGAGCGGAAAGAGTATATCTGTCTCAGGTGCGGGACGGAGTGGACGGAACTGGATGTGCTGAGTCTGTACTCTGACGAAGGGTTCGAATGTCAGAACTGCGGGGCTATTCTCGAGCGGACGGAAGATATCAAGGGGTCCGAAGGGATTGACCGGACGGGTCACGAGAAGAACAGCAAGCTCATGGCTCAGCTTGACAACATGCTCAAACTCCTGAAACAGATCGATTCCGTCGAGATCCCGCCGAACGATTTCGATACCGCCTGGGATCACAAAGTGGATGTTGTGCGGAACCAGGCCACCCACCCGACACGGGCTGCAGTCGTGGTACCATCCAAGAAACAGGAGGCCGTGCGTGGCAATATCAAAACCGATACCGCTGCCCTCGAGATCTCCCTCACGTCCAGCGAAGAGAAGAGCGCCACCGAGCAAGCGGAAGAGGCCGCTCGCAAGGCTGCCGTGGAGAAGCAGAATGCGCTCCCAGTGTGGCATACACATTCGACTGTATCTACCGGTGCTGGAAGTGCCACCACCGTGAAGACAGAGATGGACGGAGACATAAAGCCCGAGATCAAGGAAGAGGACCGAAAGCCGGAACTCGATGCCCTCGACGACAAAGTCGCCGCTTATTATGCCGAAATGGAGAGAGAAAAGGCCCTTCAGGCCCAGGAAGATTCCAGCAGTGCAGAAGATGACTCGGACGACTTCGACGAGGAGTTCGAAGACGTCGGTGGTGTCTCTGCGAGCGATGCTGCTTCACCGGCCTTCGGGGGTTCTGGCGCTGGCGCTGGTCCTACCAGTGCACCTGCGGACAAGAACTCGGTGGGTATCAAGCGGGAGTTTGATACGGATTCCGGGACCAGTGCGCCTCAAACAGCTTCGGCGACACCGTCTACTGCTGTTGATGAAGGTCCGGCAGCTAAGAGGGTCAAAGTTGAACCCGAAGTGAAGAAAGAGGAGTCCGATGAGGACGACGAGGAATTTGAAGACGTTTGAAGCAGCCTCACTCTAATATTCAGTACCATGCCCGTATAAGGAAGAACCCTCCCATGCAGTAGTTGACTTCAACCCATATAGGCGCTGGCGCCTGGCTGGAGAGCGAAACAAAAAAAGGAAAAAATTTCACGAAAACGAAAAACTAAAACGAAAACGGCATCCGCTACTTTTGTTAGAAGTGTGGCCATTATATTATAGACGAGGCGTTTTATCTTCATACTTGCGTGAAGAAATATTGGCCAGGGCTGTACCATTTCCCTTTTACCGGCAAACTTTCTTTCTGGGTTTAGCAAAATCTGGAATACTAGTCATTATATTCTGTATCATCTAAAGCTGAAAGAAAGAAAATGGAGTGGAATCTGATCTTAAAATATCATTTCTTCGAAGAGACCAATCAGCTTCATTGAAAGTCCTGCTTTCTTTCTAAGATAGTCCTTCTATCTGTTCCGTAGATCTGGGCTCTATCCAGGAGCCATTGGAAGTCTCATTTGCAGCCGTCACTCATTAATCAAGCATTATCGTTCCCTGGCTGGTGTTAGGGACAATGCAGAAACAAACCGTGAAGGCTCCCCAGCGAAAGCAATGCAGAACACAACAATTACCCTTTCTTTATTTAACACATGACCGAAGAGATAGAAGAGAATAAGAAACGGAGAAAGGCAGAAACCGAGAAAGCAAAGAAACCGAGAAGACAAAAAAAGAGACACAGCCCTTTCCCTGTACAAATTTAAGAATCAGAGACCCATTTATAGAGCAGATGGGCAAAACAAAAAACGCCGATTAATGCAGTCCTAATCACATCAAAGCTAAAAAGTAAGATAGGTTGGGGATGTTTTTCCCTTCTCTTTCCACTTTGATCGATTCATTTCTCGTCGTGATACAATGACAGAAGTCCAGGAGTATTTTTCTGCGGTGTCTCATGGAGAGCCTGCGACTCCCATTTCGGAGTCACTTGCCATCATCGAGTTGTCTTCCCATTCTTCTGGAGAAGGTTGATCAGATTCTGATGCCCGGGGGGTTAGACGGTGACGAGGATGTAATAAAAAGGAATGCTTACCAGAAGCCAGCTCTTCGGGCATATCGACAGCTAATTCCTCAATGGCCCCGATGACAGCTGATTTCTCTATTAGTGACCAGTGATTTTAATATGGTTGTGGAATGCTACATACCATGCGCCTGACGGACAAGCTCTTGGTCTTGTTCACTATCATCAAAATATGTGACCAAGCAGTGGTCAACAACTGTCTTAATGGTCTCCACGACCTTCGCCTCAACGTTGCTCCCAGGGGTTGAGAGGTATGTTTTTCTCAACCTACTGATACTTGCATGCACAAGTTCCTTGGCCGCTTGGATATGGCGCGATTTCCAGTCGTCGCCGAAGTCACTACTTTCTCCCGTGAACAGTATCCGGCGTAAGACTTCCATGGTCGTATTCCTGACTGTTCTGTCTGGGAACATGAGCAATGTCGGAGCCCAATCTGGAATCTTATCTGTGAGCTGGGATAGGAACCATGTCTCATTGAGACCGAGCTGCTCGTTGCGGCACGTCATAATATTTGTAAAAAATGTAAGATGCTCGTTCCCTCCGCTATCGTTGATAGAGTCCACTCCTTTTGCAACGTAGTCGATCAAGGAAATGATCCGTTCTTCATCCGTACTTCGCCGACAAAAGACCAATGTTGCATCCAAAAATGGAGCACAAAGCTCAGCGGGTGCAACTCTTAAGCCGTCTTCCAGCACCTTGCAAACTGGGTCCATGAGGCCAGCTTCGGGATCTGCATTAACAAGCAAACCAACAATGCTCCTACATGCTTGCGGGCTGCTGTACTGCTGAAGGATTTTCTTCAGAACCAGTAATTCATTATTTCGCCCAACAGGTCGAATAAGATCGTTCTCCGTGACTGTGAGAGAATACCTGTTATTAGGTAGTGCCTGTCTCTCATCATCTGAAGTAGGCGGCGCAGAGAAATCGATGCTCGCCAGCAACACTGACAAAAGATCTGTGAGTTTTCTGTGTGAATACCTCCTCCCCTTCTCAATGAGTTTACAATAAGCAACGTAATGACGCCTCAACCTTTTCGCATCATCACGATCAAGCCACACTATTTCCAAGCATTTGGCTAGGAACCCGTAATTGAGTACCATTCCGGCCTCATAAGTTCCAAAGCTTGCAAGCAATAACAGAAACTCGAAGTAATCATCCCATGACCGGCTCACCGTATGAAGCGTTGCCCAAAGGCCATCCAATGTAGCAACCACATTTTCGAAGCCATCTAGATAGCGTGTACGCCATCTATCCCTTTCTAATCTCTCCTGCTCGGTATTGTTACGGAGCTCTTGGAGTTTTGAAAGAGCACACACAAAAATCCTGACCGAACTATTTCGAACGGTGGCATGGGGACTCTTCATAACAAGATTGCGTATACCAGCTGGTCTTTCTGCTACCCACTGTAGAACTCTGTAGGCCGCCTTGGGCACCTCGTTGATTGCTTTGA
Source organism: Aspergillus hancockii (assembly GCA_001696595.2). Lineage (NCBI taxonomy): Eukaryota > Fungi > Ascomycota > Eurotiomycetes > Eurotiales > Aspergillaceae > Aspergillus > Aspergillus hancockii. Next base: position 19,884 of record MBFL02000046.1, on the reverse strand, counting down.
GTAGCTCATTTACAATCGCGTCGAGTCCCAAAGGTTCCCTGGTTCTCGAGACGAGCTGTTCAAGCGTATCCAAAGTGATAAAAAGAACAGACTTGGCCAATTTAGATTGTCCCACAGGGTCAGAATCCGTCATTTCGTGAAGCTGACACAGAATGAATCGCACAAAAAGGGTGTGGTATGGGTCCAACAAACAATACGTCCGTATGAAGACTTCATTCTCCATCACAATGTGATTCGCAAGAGATACTGGCAGCGATACACGGACTGGATAGTGGTTCGTGGTTGGCTTATAGATTGACTTGGACAGTCCCATACTCGAGACGCGTTGATAAAATAGCATGTACGCATTCCACACTTTGTTGAACCGGACCTGGCCCATGGTAGTGTTGCTAAGGGAGTCGTTGTAACCACCGAAACACTGGTCTCCAATTTTGGCCGGGTCAAATCGGCTGATATCCGAGTCATTGAATTCTACCCATGAGCCTCTGGTACCAGCAGTCGGTCTTTCACGGATGTACGAATAATAGTGGCCAGATTCAGCTGTACCACTATGAACCAGGACACCAACCAATTCGAAGATGTCTTCTTGAATATCAGTGTCTGGATCGGAAAGATACTCAACTTTGAAAGGGCTCATGTCAATGTGTTCTGGGAATTGGAACTCATCGTTAATTTTGCTTCGCATCATTGTGACCATATCGAAGTCAAAGCGTTTGAGGTGAAATATGAGATTGTCTGGAACATCTTTCAAACAGGCTCTCTTCACAGCATCAACATGTCGTCCGCAGGAAGTGCAGGAGTATTTGTTGTCTCCTTGCATTATTTCTCCTTCGACATACGCCTGAAGACTCTCCTCAAGACTCGCTTTGCCCTTGATATCGCATTGAATTGCCGAAAAAGGTTCGAGGCGCTCAGATATATGGGGGCACTCTTTTGATTTTATTTGCTGAACCAACTGACCGCCGTAAAATGAGCGGAATTTCTTCTTGTCTTCGGTATTCGAAATCTGAGCCTCCCACCTGTCAAAGAGCAAGTTGTAGAACTCGTCAACATCCATTTGTATCGTGACATCCACTGGCTCATTATCATAAGTCCTAATCGAGTCCACTAACCCCTGTGGATCAACACCTTTGAGCCATGTTTCTTGCATATAGCCGAAGACTTTCTTTGTCTCCTGCAGTAATTTCTGTGAGACATCTGGATCCACAAGACGAAGCTGCATCATGAAGTCACGGAAGCCAACATTCATAAAAAGCTGAGTCAAGAGCGAGTTCATGTAACAAGTGTTAGAGAGATTCTTCAATCCAGCATAGCCTTCTGGCGATCGGATCATTTTGTGGCGATCAAAACACCAAGACGATGAGTACGTATAATCTTTAGGAATTAGATCATCCAAGCGCTCCACAACTTTAGGATAATTATCATCGTATTTGCAGAGCAGGCTTAGAATACCGTACAGTTCCTGTCGAGATTGGGTGTGCATGACTGGCGTTTGTGGAGCGATCGCCTGGGACGAGGGCATAGAAAGATCCGGAAAAAGGTATTTGTCAAAAAGGTTCTCGGTGAGATTGAATGTATCCACTATGGTATTAGTCGAGCCTGCGAGTTCTAGGCACGATCTTATGAGCCGACAGAAACCTAGGATCAAATGGTCCACAGGTTCTCGTCCGACAAACTCTTCAGTCTGATGATTCAACATGATAGCGCTCCACTGCTTGAGATATTCACTCAACATGAGATCGCGTGGCGACTTTTCCGCGACTGAGTGGAACACAAGGTGAGCAATTTCGAAGAATTCCTGAGACTGATGGACGCAATCTAGCGTTTGTGGGAAGTTCTGCACGAAAGCCTCCCAGATGGTTGCGAGAATATCGATTCTGGCTGGGCTCTCACACGCCTTTGCCTCTGCTTGCCCTGAGATTTCAGATTTCCCTGGCTTCTTAAGCAACTTTGCTGGACTGCAGGCAACAGCTATGTTCTCCGAGATCCCCTTTCGTATGGGCTGACGGTCCTCATCCAACAGAAGCGAAAAAAGAAGTTGGTCGAATTTTGCTTGTTGTTTTATCACAGCCCAAAATTCGGAATCACGAACAGAGCCTTCAGTCAAGATGGCAAAGGCGTTGCAGATTAATTTATGAATACCAAGCTCCGGGAGGTGAGCAGTGGACAGATTCCGCCCAACCTCCATAAAGTGCAGCAACTGCCGAACCAAAGCTGTCGAATCCGGGACCGGAGACACATCTCCAGCTAGAGGCGGCCTTACTAGAAGAGCATAAAGGAAACACTCAACGAGACTAGTGGCAAAAAGGAGCTTCGTAGGACAATTACCCAAGGATTCAGACATCTCGGGGCGTGTCAAAGCAGCAACCAAAACCCGGACACTATGAGAAACGAATGCTTCATTTGGTGATGACTCTAGTGTTTCCTCTCTCAGGCATATAGAAAGGGCATTGACTGAGTAGAGGAAGTTATACGGTTTGTCCATGGGGAACATGTCTTGTTCAGACGTATCAGTAGACCTGACTAACTGCAGGACCCTTTCTTGGGGAGGGAAGACCATAAGAAAATCGTAGATTTCTCGAGCAAAGTGGTCTTCAAGGCCTAGAAGATCATAAAGATCATCAAAATGCTTAAGCACTTCAGAATCCACGGATGTTAAAGACTGGCGCCGTCCTTTCAATGCGGTCTCACGACTGTCGGGGTCCCGACGAACGATTAGCAGCCCGGAGTTTAATTTAAGGTCTCGGATGGTGAGATTAGGCTTCTCAAGGAAATCAACCCGATGCCCACTGTAAATAGTTTTGACTTTTGAGAAACCAGTGATTTGTACAAGCCTCTCAACAAGCTCGGATGCGGTTGAGAGATCACCAATCTGTAAGGAGCGAACTTTAGACTGTGTGCTACCGTCGAAAGCTTGATACCGGATATTGACGAGCTCTCCTTTTACAGGCCTGCCAGGCAAGCCAGGTGGCGAGTTCTGGGGAGGGCTGTATTGGGGTCGACTACGTAAACCTTGCAGGAATTGACGTAGAAAAAGCAGGGAACGGCTGAATCTCAGTTCTTCCGGCCGTTGCCCGGAGGTCTCCGTTGCCATTGGCTCGCTAACCCCATTGGTACCTTGCGCACGGGAAGATTTTAACATGGATGCTGCGGACTTCAGTTGGTCGACACAGCGATCCACCAAAGCAACATGGGTTGCTTCAACTGCTGAACGTGGGGATCGGCGAATGATGTTATGATCAAGGTAGACCTCAATGGCAAAACTTGTGGCATCAGTTTCTATTGAGCCGGGTGGGGCTGTCAAGATGAAGTCCCATATCCGGTCCATTCCCGGAATCGTGATAACCTCATTGTCGCCCGCAATTGGGGGGGGATTGAAGCGAACTTCGTAATTAATAGCCTGTTTTGCAAAGGAAAGAACTTCGAAAAAGTAACCTTCGGCCGGAGAAAGTCCGGACAGATAAACATGGATACAACGTTCAATGAAGGGATTGCTCTTCGTACTATGTCTGGTAAGCCCACACAGAGTGTCCCAGAGTGCCCGCCTGCCTTGCTGAACGAGAGATTTCGACATGAGAACCTTCCGCCATAGAATATCACCTAAATCGGCGGTGATGGAGTCCGGAACCTTGTCAATGATACGAGCCAGTAAATGGACGCGGGAAAGAAAGCCGTTCCTGGAGAACGACTCTGTGAAATCCGTCTGGTTCATGCCCACAGTGTGGGCCATTTCCTTGATCAGCAAGCGCGTCATGTCAAAATCCATGGCAAGCTTGCGTATCTCTTGGGTGTCGTAATTGGGAATCAGGGCGTTCAAGGCTTGTATGCTGCCAACGGTGAACTGATTCATTTCAGCCAAGTCTTGAACACAACGCTCGTATGTCTCCATTTTGTCCATTTCGCTAAGCCCGACATCCATGAACAAGGTAAGCTGCGAACTCGAGAACCTCTGCAGGAGGGCCTTATGCTCCACAGAGAGATCGTCTGCTGCAGCACTTTCCCGAATAAGTCTTACGCACAAACGTAGTGGAACAGCGTCCACATGTGGCTCGTCCAACAGCTGATGTCTCTCACTATGTTTTTCGCGTACTTGATGGAGAAGCTGCTCACAGAAATCAACCATCCGCGAATCAAAGCGGGCTAGCGGCAAATCCAGAAGCTTGGTACAGAGATACAACAACGCCGGAGACGTGGGTAGATGCATGTGGAAGGTTCTTGTAAGCATCCGGAGGATTTCAGATACCGTTCGCGGATCGGGGCTCTCCGTCACAGCCTTCCAGATTGTGTCTGTATCCGTGTCAACGTATGTGGATGTGACAACCAAGAAGCCGACAATGTTGCCACTTCTGCTGATAAGCTGAGGATGGGAATCGATGCTAACGATATATTCGACAATTTCGTTCTCCCTCAAGAACCTAACAAGGTACTGAACAACGGGATGTTCAGTCCCAGTAGGATCATTTTGTATGTATTGCCGCCACACGTTAACTAAATCCCCTTGCATTGTCTCCATACCGTGAACTCTTAGCTCCATGCGCCCATCCAAGATATGCTTCTTCAGAGCGGCAAATTTCCAGCCATAGAATATTATGGAAGCACTTTCGTCTGATGGTACATCATCAGGTACCGTTATGGTAAGATCTTTGGCGATCTGCAGGGCGAAATCTTGGTCACGGAGGGACAGTGTAAAGTAGATCCAAGCGATGAAGCGAAGCATCGGATCACTAACATCGCTAGTGACCCACGAGGACTTTTTGCTTACATGCGCCTGATAGTTTTCGTCGATGACCCGTATCAGAGTGTAAGCCGCCTTCATCATACGTCGATAAGCAGTGGAATTGATCAGAGTATCATCTGCCTGGTGCTTTCTCCGCTCATTCCCAGAATCAACCAGATTGTGCAAAATAGTCACGATGGAAACAAGTGGAGATGAAAGCTGAGACCAACGAGGAATGAGAGTCATGATACAAGCAGCATATTCGGATAACCATCGGAGCATGTTCAATGGAGGCGCCACAAGCTGATCATTTAGACGAGCAACCAAGTTGATGGCTTCGGTACCATGAATCCTTTCTGCCGTACGAAAGAACGGAATCCCGGTTACCTGGAGCATCCAGCCAAGCGATGGGAAATAAGTTCTCGACATCAGATCTGATACCTGTAGGTCTGTATCTTCTATCAATTGACCCAAGACCAGGGTATCCATACGAATTATGTGGAGCGCAAGGCGAGAATAGTTGAGAAAGAACTCCTCAAGACATGTCCAAGGCCCTTGGCCTTCATCTGGCTGAATATCTTGGCTACGGCGGCTGGTCAGTACGGAGAGGAGACTTATTATGTAGCGAGTGGACGTTTAGCCGGGTACTTACGAGCTCCGCAGTAAACTCTCAGCTATAATAGGAAATTGTTCCCAAAAGTCCCGCTCGTCCAGCAAGCTCTCAAAGGTCAACTGGTCTAGGTTTTTGGCGGCATCGTCAAGCCAATTCTTCACAGCAAGGAAAAAGGGTGCTGCGTCGTGCGGGGTCCCTGCGAGGCACGTTTGGTTAGCTATATTTCACTCCGGTCGAGCCCGATAATATCTCCTGACCTTTTTCAATGATCGTGCCCATCTCCTCCAGGTTCTCTCGTAAATCGAGATCACCGCGGAACTTGGGGAAAGTCTCCGCTAGAGATAGCTGCTCGTGAAGCTGTACCACGTCAGGATCTCCCATTGTTTCGCCCAACGGCTTCCAACTCGATATATTAGGATCTTGGTCCATGTCCTCCAGTTCAGCCACTTCAATTTCTGGACTCTGAACGGGGGATGATGATAAAGATATGGCGTTGGATGCACAAGCGCCGATGTCATCCGCGGAGTGAGCCGGGGGGTGGGCGCTTGATGGATCAGCGCCAGTATCTTTGATAATAGAAGCCATGTTATCGGTGACTGGAGATTTCGTGTTGATAGTCATTCGGCTGGCCGGGCGGGTCAACGCAGGAGCTTCCTGCTCAATCGTAACAGAAGCATCCGAGGTCCGATCGGATATTCGAGAAGCAGAGACCTCGTTAGTCGACCAGGGCTCCCGGATACCGCTTCCACTGTCGAGACGGGGACGTTTCCGGGTTGATTGAGGGTCGGATTCTTCCATGGGATCGCCAGGGGAACGCGTCGAGTCGATCGATATGGGGTCAGGCGGGGTGCTAGAGCTCTCTAGCGGGGCAGCTGCCATGACATTTTCCTGCCTTTCTCGTAGGAGCTATAGGGAAGGCACAGACTCAGAGAAGACCAGAAATTTCAAAGTAGGGGAGGACCAGCACCCGATTAAAGAGGGAAAGAGAGGTGGTGAAAGGGCCAGAAAGTCGTAAAGATGACGGGAAGGGCGAATGAGGCGATTTTTTAAAAAAAAAAAAAAAATAGATTTATGATTGGTTTGTGGGGACGCAACACATTCAGCTGTCTGCCTGGACGTGGATGAGGACTTGACTGATAGGGGAAAAGAAGATTAAATGTAGTAGCTTGAAAGGTGCAGCCTGGGGAGTGCGTTGACTTAATCAGGGTAAAAAAATAAAAAAGAGTGTGAGAGTAAGAGCTGCTCATTTCTGTTGGTGGACAAGACCCAAAGCAAAAGAACCATAGAAGAGCAACAACTCTGACGTTGCGGTGGAGAAGCTCAACAGTCCGTTGGTTAGTTTTTCTTTTTTTTCTATTTTATTTGATTTTCTTTTGGGCGGCCGCGAACCAAAGGGCCCTTCTGGACGGCCCTTTCTAGTCTTGACTACGGCAATATTGCATATCTTTTTGTCCACTCCAAAGCAACGCTTTAATCCTAAGAATTATCTCAATAGAGAGAATTCTATCACTGTGCTCTCTATCTTCTTTTTTCTCCCTTCTTTCATAACTCAGTGTTGCTAATAGGCAAAGAAACACAGTTGCGTTATCAATCACCCGAAAGTTATATTTTTTTATTGGACTATACACAGCACAGAATCCAGTGAGTGTCACTGTTATACTACAATTCGATGAAAGAGTCAGATACAACCAACTCCCTTTGATCATGATGGTCTTATTATCAAGGTTTATCCCACAATCCTAATAGTAGCCATATGACATCATCCATATTGAAATATGATCTTGTACCTTAACGCTGTCTTCCATTGTGTACAGAGTATGAGACATGATGACATCTCGTAAGGAAACCCTTTTTTATTGTACCTTTTTTTGTTTCTCTCCCCTATTCACCCTCTTTTCCTCTTTCTTCTTTTATACCCCCTTACCTTAGTCCATTCTCCAGCGTCCACAATTATGGTCCAATTCAGCCAAGCCTTGTTTAACCCTGCTGAAGCTAGGATACACACAGACTACTAGCGCAAAAGTACTTCTTATCTTTAACTCACCGTTAGTACCTGACATAAAAGTCAATATACCAACCAACATACATACAGAGACTGGCTGGTGGATAAACCCGTCCCGCATTTGACAATGTGACATCCGTTCCACTCCAGCCTTTTGTATTTGTTTACTCCATATTGGCCCCCTCCCAACCTTAAAAAGCTCCCGAACGAACTCCACAGGAACATTCCGCGCCTTCTAGCGTCCGCATTTCATATTTATCACTGAGAGGAACACATCGTCACTATCCCATCTACCTATTTCTCTACTGCTTTTGAGAGCTGCTATGATGTGGGTCTCGGCAGGCCTAGATTCCTCCAATCCTTTTGATCGTTGTTGCTATGTCGACCTCTCATTCTATGTACTCCATAATGGAATGAATCAATGAATATGTGTGATTGAATGAATGCCTGTGCTACATTGAGGTCTGAGACTTTCTTTATTTTCAATGATATGTTCTCAGAGCAGCAAACATAGTCTTTGTCTTCTAGATATAATGGGGCAACGTATCTATGTCTAAATTGGGAACAGAGATCTGTGTAAACATCGAGAAAATTTACAGTAAAATGGAAAGTATCTACATGAACCGGGGATGATGTTCACAACTTCATGAGTCTGCCATCGAAGTCTCGATCTTCCGAATGACTCGCGCCGGATTGCCCACGGCCAAATGAAATGCGGGAACATCCTGCATAATTCATATAATGTATCAGCCACAAAGAAAAGAGAAAAAAAAAAAAAAAAAAAAAAAAAAAAAATTCCAAGAGCAAACTAAAGGGGGAATAAAGAAGGACAGTAGCAATCTAATCCCGTACCTTGGTAACCACACTCCCAGCTCCAATCGTCGTTCCTTTCCCTATCGTTACCCCTGGAAGAACGGTGACATTCCCGGCTAACCAGCAATCCTCACCAATATGGATCTCCTTCCCCAGCTCAGGTCCTTCGGTCCCATTGCGCACAGCAGGGTCCAAAGGATGTGTTCCACTGTACAGGTGCACATTGGGACCAAACATAGTCCGTGCCCCGATAGTAATCAGACAGGTATCGATAATGAAGCAGTTGGCATTAATAAAGACACCTTCGCCCAGTCTCACATTAAAACCGTAGTCCATTCGGATGGGCGCCTCAATCCATGGTTCCCACTTCAAGAGGGCTTCATCTTCCGCCGGATCCTCCTTTGGGGGCGGAAGAGGGGTTTTATCCTCGATGATGCTAGTTTACCGTTAGCTGCGATAGCGCGGACTTTGATTCACGGATCAATGGATGACTGTCGCAAAGATGAGAGTACGAAGACGTATATACTTCGTTGAATGAATTTGGGAGATCGAGTATGTATTGCGTAGGTGAGAACCGCTAGTGTACTCACTCTTTCCAAAGCTCCACGAGACGTCGACGGGAGACATCTCCAGCGTTGTTGAATCGACGACATGCTAGAGAGCAACGAGATCGAGCAGCAATTAAATCGGGAGTGAAGGCATAGTAAAGCTCCCCTCGTCGCATGCTCTCCCTGTTGGCTAGCCGGACTTCTTCGGATTCCATTGTATATAAAATCGGATTTAATGTTGTGCCTTTGAACTGGGGGGATGCGTCTTTTGGCAGTAGCCGCGGGTTGTCTCTGTCTAGGACAACAATACGATCAGTAATCCGCGCCTTGGATCGACCCTAAGGTGCAGAAGTTAAATTCATTTTCGGAGGGCTAGATTAATTGTATTGGCTTCATATTGTTCTGGAGTCTGGCAGATTGTTCTCATATTTGAACACTCTCTCAGTGCGCAATTTCAATGGTACAGTACATGACCATTGTTGTCCTCAATAGATCGGCTTTTTATTTATTTATTCATACTGCAATCCCGTCATGGCGCATCCCTTTTAACTCTCCAAACACAATTTAATCAAAGTCACCATCCCCTCTCACAACCTCCACCACACGAACCCGAAGCACGGTAAAGGAAGAAAGCAAAAACCAAAAAAAAGACAGAAGGCCCAGTAATGGCCCAAAACACAACAACATCACCCTTTAACGCCCACTCGGAACCCACGAACTCCTTCACCATCAACCACACCTCCCATCCAGCAACAATGTCAAATCCAACCACCAAGTTACCTCCCCCTCTCGACCCCTCCAACTACCCCAACGGCAAAAAGTCTCTCTCAGGAGTCTCCCTCCGCGCATTCCTAATTGGCACGACCCTCGGCCTCTCCACCTCCCTAACCATCGCTCTCCGCATCGTCAACTCCCCCCTTTGGCGTATTCCGTTCTTCCTCGCCTCCCTGACCGTCTTCCACTTCCTCGAATACTACGTAACAGCCGAATATAACACCCACTACGCCAATATCTCCGCCTTCCTTCTCTCTTCCAACGGGTGGGCCTACAATGTCGCGCACATCTCCGCCGCGCTGGAATGTCTCCTCGCTCAACTCATCTGGCCGGATGCCGGTTATCTGAACTGGGGGGTCCTCGTTTCCGGGATAAAGATTCAGGTTGTGCTTGGGCTTGCGCTCATGGTTGTCGGGCAGATCGTCCGTACATTGGCGATGGCGCAGGCGGGGAGTAATTTCAATCATACTGTGCAGGTTGAGCGGAAGGAGGATCATATTCTAGTTACGCATGGGGTGTATGCGGTTCTGCGACACCCTAGTTATTTTGGGTTCTTCTGGTGGGGGCTGGGGACGCAGATGGTGTTGGGAAATGTGGTTTGTTTTGTGGGGTATGCGATTGTGCTGTGGAAATTCTTCTATAGTCGGATTTACCGTGAGTGCTTGTTTTCTTTCTTGCTCTCTTTCTACTACTGTCATGAGGTTACTAATGGTGCAGCTGTTAAGGAGAGGAGAGATTCCTTATCGCGTTTTTTGGGGATGACTACGTCGAGTACAAGAAGAGGTCGTGGGTGGGGATTCCTTTCATCCACTGATCAATACCCTGACCTTGCTTGGAATGTTTATAGCGACCCACGCATAGAATTTATAGAAACAAGTATCTGTCTCTTAAATGTAAACGTAGCTGTGTAAAATTGCTTGGTATTAAACGCTACAGTAAACGCTAAGCACAACATGAGACCAAATCCTAGGAAAATCTAAATATGTATAAGCGATCAAAAACAAAAAGCTCAGAGCCTGCTCTCTCTTTCCGGTGCGACTGCACCACTCATATACGGGCTCTGGTTGTCTGACTCAGTAGAACCTGGATCGTTTCCAAACAGAACAAGCTCACGGCCACCTTTGGTGCTCCACCAGGCCACGCAGTAACATGCCCGCTCGACGTCCATCTCGCCACTGCTCAGGGCTTCCCAGAACCGTTCGACACAGACGGTGCGCATCTCAGATTCACCAATGGTATTGATGAGTTGGGCTGTCAGGGGAAGCCATTCTTCCAGGTCCTCCACCCGAAGAAAGCTGAGGCCATCAATCAAGGAAAGTGTGAGGGCAGCTTGTTCTGAGAGTAGTGGAGTCTGACTAGTACCTGATTCGATGCCGCTTTCTGCACGCTGCGGTAGGACCTTGTTGGATGCGTGTAACGCCCGGTCATAGAGAACTTCAAGCAAAATAGAGGGTAGGTGACGTTGAGTGTTTGCAATTAGTGATGGAGGGGCGGTGACTTGTAGTACAGTTTTGAAAGCGAGGCGGAATTGGCGGATGGACAGGTTGTCCGGGAATACCTGTGATGCTAATTAGTATGTGAATTGTTGTCAATAAACGGACTTGTCTCACCGCAAAAAGATTGTCAATGTAAAACGGAAGATGTTTAGCTGCTAAAAGTGCGTTCCCAGGAATCGCAAACACGGCGAGAACCACGCTATGTGCGGCCTCAAAAATCTCAAGAAGATTGTTATCTCCCCCAGCAGGAAGATAGGGAACCGCGGCTGAGACGAGGAGCTCTTCGCTAACTTTCGGGGCCAAAACAGGGGTGAAAAGCTCCGATGTATTTAAGAAGTATAGATCAAGGCACCTCTCAAGCGGGTGGGCTGGGAGACAGCCGAGTTCGTTTGGCTTGATGCTTCTCAAGAAGTTTTCACTAAGCTCCGGATATTGCGAAAGAACATCCACTGCTGTTAAAGTCACGAATATGTGTTGTGAAGAGGCATTTGGCCCAATGCGAGATGTGATGAAATATAGATTACGGAGTATATGAAGCGCTTGCATTGATAGGAAGGGTGCACCTAAATGAGGGTTAGCTAATAAGATACCAGCTGATATAGCTTGCATAATGAACTGACTTCTATTTGCAGCCAAAATACGATCATGAATGACTCTTCCTAGAACAGCTCGAAGGACGATCACAACCGAGTACAAGCAATTGCGAAGCAGTTTCCATAAGCTTGGTATTGTTGTCTTTAATGATTCGGTGTCTAAGAACTCTGCTTCCTCCGCTCGGTCAACTTCAGATAGCTTGTTCAGGCGCCATTGTACCATCAGCGTACGGACAAAGTCCGCAATGTGATCAACCGACCGTGCAACCAGTCCCGGATCTTGCACGTTTTCGACCGCATGAGCAATAAGTCGGGAGAGCGGGCCTAGCGCCGAGATGAGGGGGCTGGAGGAGATAGCCGCCACACGGGCGAAGGTATCTGATTCCGATGGCCATTGGAAGCGCTTTCCGGGTGCCTCAACAATATCTTTATCAATTGTCCCGAGAAAGTACCCTCCCTCTAGACCCTCTGGTGATATGAACGCTGCGTCTAGCATTACCGGTAATAATCGGTCATAGTTGAGCTTGCTTCTCTCGAAATCAGACAGCAAATGAAATGTATAGTTCAAGACCATGGTAATGCAAAGGCCGTCAACTTTGTTATGAGGATCCAGCTCTTCAATAGCAAGCTGCGCAGCAGTCACAAGAGCTGATTCAAGCTTCTTACGAACACCCAAAGGCAGCCCCTGCCTATCCTGCCCTTCAAAGCCCAGCAGGACCCCTCCAATTAGAAGCAAGTGCCTCCACCGCGGGGACTTCTCGTCCGCTCCATTGACGACTGCTTTGACCCATGCCTCTCGTTCTATTTTCACGGGTTTTGTGTATGGGATTCTTGGGTCATCCGATTCCTCATTTCGAATGATTGCCATCGCGGCTGTGTTGAATACACTAAGTATCTTCCGACAAGCGTGGAGATCAACTGCATGATCCCATATAGCAGGCGCTACCAGCAGCTGCGACGCAAGCAAACTGATATTCAAAGGGTTCCCGAGTATGGATAAGAGACCGGTCGCTGTGGGGAGCAAGCTAAGGGCTAAATGTCAGTCAAGGTCGTCGGTCAACATAACAGAGTGGGTGTTATCGTACGCAAAGGCATCCCGAAGTTCAGATGGAGATTGGAGCGATCGTAGGAGAGCGCCCAAAGAACGTGCTGTTGCCATTTCAGGTCACGGTTACCCTTAGATTAAGGGGCAAGCGAAAAACAAATTTCAATGATACGTTACAATAGTCGTCGTACTCGGTAGTTGGAATCAGCGACAGATCCCTGGGGCTATCTATCAGTTACCGCGGAGGACCCTGGATCACCTGCCGAGGTTGGATGGAGAATGCGAACAAACAATGCAAATAGGTCCTAGCTCCGAACTTGAGGCGGTGATGAATCCCGTAATCACGACTCCGTGACGGCTACTCCTAAAGACCACTGAAGCCTTAGCTCGTACCCACTGCGCTAGGTACCATGGTCGTTGAATTTCTCTTGTGCAGCTGCCCCTGTTGACAAGGCGAGTAGAGTAACCTTTGTCAGGACCAATGACCGACAATCGTGTCCCGATCAACTACCAGACACCGGCATTCCCATCACTTTATGACCCCTTCCCGCGTCCAGATGCTGCTGTCTACTATCTCTACTACACCCGCGACATTTGGCGGTTCACGCTATTTTGGACCCTAATATTCTACCTAGGAAGTCATCTGGCGGTGGCGGGTTGGGCTCTGGCAATGCAAGGCCGAAGTTGGCGGATTTGTATAGCTATTCCACTCGTATATGGTATTGTTGCAGGGTTAGAGGCGCTTTTAGCCGGGAGTATTATCGGTTTAGTGTGAGTACACATTGAGCTCTGAGAGTAATGCCTATGGACCATGAATTACGAATGCTAAGACCGGAAGCAGCATTGGTTCCGTTTACGAAGCCGGTAATTTCAGGATGTCGACATGGATCCCCATGATATGGGGCGGCATCAACGTATTGGTTCTTATCTTGTCTAGCTTCCCTATGCAAGGTGGATTATAGATGGCGTGAAGCGAAGCGATTACGCATTTGCATCATGCTCCCTCCAAAAGACATGATGGCTGAGACATTCCTCAAGTACTGGAAAAGGAGCAAAATGGTCGCGATACACTGCGCATGCGATTCTAATAAATATAACGGATCAAAAGCCCTGCAGACACCGATTTATTATACAGCCGGAGGGAATACTTGACATTCTTGGAACATATGCCGATGCTATCAGAAAACCAAGCAAGCTACCTGCCATTGCGCCAGTCCTCATACGCAAATTATTAAAACCATAAACATCATCTCCCATAATTATTATCAGGTGTACCGCTACCCTGCAAGCCAGGAATACCTCCAGTGCCTAGTAAGGGGGAAAAGTTTTGGGGAGCAAAATTTTGGGGCAGTGGAATACCCTGGGAAACGAGCTGCTTGTGGAGCTCGGCAAAATCAAGATTTGCGGGCGGCGTCCCTGATAGGACAGGAAGCATAGGAAATCCAGGCAATCCAGTGTTTGGAGGGAAATTGTTTGTCTGAGGAGGCGGTTGGGTAGACAAAAGGGCGGCCAAACGACTGGGATCCATCGGAGGCATGGACGAAGGCATGCCAGCTGGCGGTGGGGGTTGTGGAGCACCGATGCCTGGTAGTAGTTGCGAGCCTAGCCCCTCTTGGTGAGGCATACTGTTAGGAGGTGCAATTTGTATTCCTGGAAGAACGGATCCGGCGGGTTTCCTCTGATCGACAAGACTCTCGGCTTCATCCTGTAGTTCTTGCTCCTCTTCCTCACGCATTTGTCGTCTTCCGAAGCCCCTACTCCAAGTTCCTTGGGCCTCTGCTGCCTCCTCTCCAATGTGGAATCTATCTTTCATGTAGCTAGTTTCTCCTGGTCTTGCTCGAGACCAAAATCGGGTGAAGTTATCTTTAGAGCCGGACGCAAGTATATGCCCTAACGGATGCCAATCCAGCGACCAAATAGTGGCGCTATGAGCGTATTGAACCCGATGAGCAGGGTAAATGACCTGTGCCGGCGTATTCGCAGGATCTGGACTGTCATAGGGTGCTATTGTAGGAATCTGCCCAGAGGGCACGTTAGGTTCGTCAAGAAGATAATGATACAGCGAGCCATCTTCGCTGCCTGTCGAAACGAGTGAGCTGTGGATAGGGTGCCATGTCAGAGACGAAACGGGTTTCTCATGACCTCGAAGAATGCAGATGTCCCGCATCATACGCAGATCGAATACCCTAGCAGTCTGGTCACGAGATGAAGTTGCAAGGAGATTTTGGTTAACGCGTGAAAATCTCGTCGCAGTTACAGTGTTCTTGTGACTATGGAGTGTCGTCAAGCATCTTGCAGTGCGAGGATCCCAAAACTTGACCTGGTGGTCTTTCGAGCCAGAGACTAACAGTCCCTTCGTAGGGTGCCAATCGCATGATTTGACGTCCCAGTTGTGGCCACTCAGGACAGTATCGGCAGTTCTCGATGTAAAATCAAAAATCTTCAGTGTCGTATCATCGGAAGCAGATAGGAATTTAGTATCACTCGGAGACCATGCAAGATCTCGAACTGCATCATGATGCGCGTCATCAATCGTCTCAACATTGTTGAAATTAGGCCGCCAGTATTTCACATCGCCCCTTTGCCCTCCAGAAATTAACCAATCATGGCTGTGGGACCATGCCAGCGAAGTAACTCCTGCTTGTAGTTGATCGTAATGTGCCTAACTCCGAGGTCAAAAAAAGTCCCAATCAAATCACTCCCTATAAAAGAGATAAGTTAGAAGGTAACACATACGTCCATCACAGTCTCAAAGTTGAATGCTGTCCCATTCCATAACATGAACTCTCCCGTGTGGCCACCCGTCAACAAACGCCTTCCTTCCGGGGTCCATCTTACTACAGTGATCGGCTTTTTCGACTTTCCAATGGATTGGTGTAGATGTCGGACGGGTATGGTATCTGCAGGAGAATGGACTCGTGCCAATGGGGGCAGAACCTGCACAAAGAAAAGAAGTGATCAGTCGACAAAATCGTCCCAAACTTCAACTGAGGACTTACATCAACTATAAAGCTTGCACTTGGTCTTTCCGTCTCCATTCGATGACCACCTTTGTACCTCGGGCGCCGTGTGCGCATCCATTGTACGAGCGACGAACCATAATCAGTAACAAGTCCTATTGAAGGAAAACTGTTAGTCTTCCACGATGGTCGGGTAATGGGGCATCAAGGAGAGAGAAAGAAAACCTAAAATTAAAACGTACGCGGTCGCCTTGGTCCCACGATTCCACCCTCATAAGATTTTGAAGGTCTCCCATATGGCTGGGAGTCGCCTCCATGTTCGTCGTAAAAGGCCATCACAAGAACGCTACTCAATTGAACGTAAAAGAAGCTCACGGGAGGGATGCGGCGAGGTTTGCGACCATTGACAAGGGGGGAAAGATAAGCGGAACGAATGACAGACAAGAACCCCTCAATGAGGTGACAGGGTCTCTAGCTAGAACGGTCTTTCCATAGCGTGCATGCCGCGGCGGGATAGATAGGATTTTTGTTTGTTAACGTGGATGAGTTGTTGGGAGCAAAAGCGACTTGACTTTGGGCCGAGCGCGCGGCAGTGATGATCATTGGCCGCGGGACACTAAGCGCAGAGCAAGTAATAATTAGCCCCAAACGGCTCTCACCACCCCCGGTCGCCTCAAGAGGCCTTTGCTTCAACCACCGTTGCAATGCGTTATTTGACAGCCCCGCTGTGCTCCTGGACTGTCTCATTGTTCTCAAGCTATAAATACCCTTACTTCTCTTGTCATGATTGACCATCCTCTGGTCCGGTCGCTGGGATTGTTGTCCTGCATTCTTCTGGGCTATCCCCGCAATTGACTTGAATCCCATCGTCGCTTCCCACGGGTTTTACCAATTCTTGTGTTGTCTATTTTTATCATAGGTCATTGTGTGATCATCGTGGGTTGCTGCCGAAACACTCCGAGATAACACAAAGATGAGCATCAACGGTGTCAACAGCAAGGCGTCTGCGTCAAACTGCGATGTCAGTAGTATCCGCCGTGCGATTTCGTCCTCACCGTCCAAAGCCATGAACGGTTCACCACGTACGGAGACTCCGCCTCCTGCTAGTCAGACTAGCGAATTGCCTAAGGGGAAGAGGAGGAGCAAATATCGACATGTGGCTGCCTACCACTCGAAGCTACAACATTCGAGCCTAAGCCGAGAATCCAATGTCTCGACTAGTTTCCTTGGCTTCCGAAATCTCATGGTAATCGTCCTAGGTATAGCCCTCTTATTTAGGATAACTTGGTGATTCTTGGAGTTAACATGAAATAGTGGCGATGAACCTCCGATTAATTATTGAGAATTTTATGAAAGTAAGTTTTATATTACAACGAAGAGCTGCTGTCAACATAGCTGACGTTTTCCCCGCATAGTATGGTGTCCTTATTTGCATTAGATGCCATGACTATCGGAAACAAGATGTTGTCCTTGGCTCGATGCTCTTTGCCCTTGTCCCATGCCAGCTGTTCATCGCGTATACACTTGAATTGGCAGCAGCAGGACGGGCTAAAGAAAGTATTGGCCGGAAGAAAAAGGATAGTTCAGCTGAGGAAGGCGAGCGTGAACAGCGAGAATTCCGAACTATCTGGCGGTTTGCCCTATTCTTCCATGTTCTCAATGCGCTACTGAATCTCGCGGTGACAAGCCATGTCGTCTATTACTACATTCACCATCCTGGGATCGGTACGGTCTGTGAAGTCCATGCAATCATCGTGGCGCTCAAGAATTGGTCCTATGCGTTCACCAATCGCGATCTCCGGGAGGCGATGCTTAATCCGTCTGTGGAGTCTGCCCTTCCTGAAATCTACTCCTCATGCCCTTACCCAAGGAACATCACACTCGGGAACTTAACGTACTTTTGGCTCGCACCTACACTAGTTTACCAGCCCGTTTACCCCAGATCACCCGATATCCGATGGTCGTTTGTAGTCAAGCGCTTGTTTGAATTCTTAAGCTTGTCGATTTTCATCTGGCTCCTCTCCGCCCAGTACGCCGCCCCTGTCCTACGAAATTCCATTGACAAAATTGCTGTAATGGACATTGCATCTATTTTGGAGCGGGTGATGAAGCTATCTACCATCTCCCTCATCATCTGGCTTGCCGGTTTTTTTGCCGTTTTTCAGTCACTCTTGAATGCTCTCGCTGAAGTGATGCGGTTTGGTGACCGCGAATTCTATCTTGATTGGTGGAATAGCTCAAGTCTTGGTGGATATTGGCGGAGCTGGAACAGGCCTGTCTATCTCTTCATGAAGAGGCACGTGTATTCGCCTTTGATTGGGCGGGGATATAGTCCTCTCACGGCAAGCACTGTTGTCTTTACGGTTTCGGCTCTTCTGCACGAGCTGCTCGTGGGGATTCCCACCCATAACATGATAGGTACCGAGAATCGCGCATGCTTTGTGAATTTTTGTTCTGAGCTAATTGATGACCAGGCGTCGCACTCGTAGGTATGCTGTTCCAGCTGCCGCTGATCATGGTCACCGCCCCATTGGAGAAGATGAAAGATACCTCGGGCAAAGTAATTGGCAACTCAATATTCTGGGTGAGCTTCTGCCTTGTTGGACAGCCTTTGGGAGCATTGCTATATTTCTTTGCCTGGCAAGCGAAGTATGGCAGCGTTAGCAGAATGGCTTAGGGGTTATCTGGGCCTATAAGTATATACAAAACTGTAGATTCACTGTTTGGTTTTCTTTCTTTCAGCATTTAATATGGTAGCTATTGGTTTTGCTGTTCGCCCTCCGACGTATAACAGAGTAGCTTGTCAATACTAGTCAAAATAACTGCTAGCGATCAAGAGCTAAGAAATCGGTGTTGATCACTATGGCAGCTAGTTTGACTAACTTCCCGGAGACGATCTTTTCCTACATGATGTTTGTCACTCGTAAATTAGCCACCAATAGACCTTGCTCTTGAAAGGCAACTATGGGATACGCAAACCTCAAAGTGCAGCCTATAACGTAATTCCCGACCGAGCGCCGCACCTCACGCGTTTCTGGCGCGGTCGAAACCCTCGCTCAACACAAACCCTTACCATGCCACCAAAAGCGCGTATAAATTCAAATAATTCAGTTGAACAAGAGGGAAGAGTCTTGCTTGCAGTTTCTGCTATTAAAAAGCAAGAAATAAAGTCAATTCGTGAGGCTGCACGCGTCTTCAACGTCTTTGATAGAACAATACGCCGTCACTTAAATAGGACTATATCACGCACTGAAAAATATATAAATTGTTATAGATTAACTGAAATACAAGAGAAATCGCTTGTATAATGGATATTATCTATAGATTAATATAGATCAGCTCTCCGGCTATCTTAAATTTAAAATATATCTAATATTCTTTTTACAAACTCTAATATTAATATATCTCAACTAATCAGCAAAAACTAAATCAGCAGATTTATTAAATATTGTAGTGAGATAAAGACTATTTATTCTTGTTAATATAACTATCAACGCGCTAAATGCGAGGATCCAAAGATTTTGAAAAAGTGGTTTAATCTTGTTTAGATTACTATAATACAGTATAGTATTACTACTATAGATATCTATAACTTTAACAAGACTAGATATATAATAGATTTTACAGCTACTGCAAAAGTAGTTGCTAGAGTTAATTTATATAGAAAGCGTAAAATTATTTAACCGGGAAACTAAGAATGGATTACTTTAATTAAATATATTGGCTCTATAGGATATACTTTATCATCTTATATTATTTTTAAAGGAAAAGTTTATATACAGGACTGGTATAAAGATCCTAAGATTCTGTACAATTGAAGATTTAAAACCAGTAATAACAGCTGGATAAATAATAAAATTGGACTCCGCTGGCTTCAAAAGCTTTTTATTTCTACTACAACTGGCTGTACAGTAGGAAAATATTGGTTACTTGTTTTAGATGACTATAGCAGTTATTTAACTCCTGAATTTGATAGAATATACAGTAAAAACAATATTATTTCTATCAATATGCTGCCTCACTTCTCAGATTTTTTTCAGCCGCTTGATGTTAGTATTTTTTTATTTTTAAAGAAGACGTACAGAAGTCTAGTTCAAGATAAGATGCGTGGAGAAATTAACTATATTAATAAACTTGATTTTATTAAAATCTATTCTAAAACTCGCGATATAGCATTTACTACAAAAAAAATTCTAAATACTTTCGAGCTAGTGGTTTACTTCTATTTAATCTAGATGAGGTTCTTGGATACTTTACTATACAGCTTAATGTTAGAGGGTTCCCGTACGAACCCTTTGAAGTCGAGGAACTTGGCAACAGGCC
>MBFL02000459.1:0-24924 GCA_001696595.2 Aspergillus hancockii | reverse complement strand
AAAAAAAAAAAAAAAAAAAATTAAGCGCATGTGCTTGCTGACTATCATTACACTGAAACTCTCAATTCAAGGACGATATATTTCTTCCCCAACATCCAAGTATGCAAATGCTATAGAAATTAAATGCCCCAAGTAACGCCGACGACCGCCGACGATAACAGGATATAGTATCTCAATGTACAATTTCCCTCCGTAACCGTCCAGCAGCAGAAGACGGGGCAGGCTCTGGCCAACCGCTCACAGCGTCATCAACTTCCTCCATGAAACTTGTACTGTTGTGGAGACTTGTACCAGCAAGAACCACGCGTACTCCGGGGGAGCTAGCATTGACTTGTGCCACCATCTTAGCTTCCTCGTAGGTTGCACCGCCCACCATGAAGATAATTATATCCTGGGGTTTATCTCGGATATGACCCCCACCCCCTAAGAAAGGATATTGCAGCTCCTTCAACCGGCCCTTAATCAGATTTTGGAGAGTCACCTCCAGCCGTGGTGAGTGTTGAGTATAGACGTTCTCCACACCTTTCAGTCCCTTAAATCGGTCCCGGGCACCGGAGAAAAAGGAGGTTGATTCGAATAAATCAGAGAACCCTCCAGCTACCGGGGGAGCTTGCAGAGAGTGATGGTAAGCGAGCAGTTTGGGGATGATATTGACTTTATATGAGGGCACATTTCCCGCGGTGACTAGCAAGTCAAGAAGAATCGGAAGAGCATTATTTGGTTGTTTCTCATATCGGATAGCATACAATGCCACTAGACGTATCTTATTTTCTGCCGGCACAGATGGTAGTTGAATTATTCTTTGTAGGTTCTAGGAAACTTGTCAGCAACAATCGTGGCGCTCCAGCTCGTCTTGGCCCTGACATACCTTAAGGTCATTTGCATGGTTCTCGTTGCAAGCTAAGCTCTGTTCCAACTCACTCACATCAAGGAGATCTTCCTCGCCGACACGCCGACTGAGCTCCCCCACCAAGGTGACGTGTTTACTCACATTCCCCGAGAGCTTGCGAAACTCAGGGTAATCCTCCACGAATCGCTTCATATCTGCAATCGATTCGATGTTCATGGTGTTTTTAGTTTTCACCTGATATTGCCCAACATACTCTTTGATATTTTGACCCAGATCACCAAAGTTTTGATACATATTCTTCTTGAAGAACGGATCCTGGTCTTGTGAGAGAACAATCTCGCGAAGCTCTGGTCGGATTTCCGGCACATATCGAAGATCTACTCTTCCATTATGGATGCCCATCAGTTCGTGGACCATCGCTTGATAGGTCCACTGGGTAAGCAACGGTGTAATAGGATCGTCACGCCGGTCCAGAACCAGTAGGATTGGCGGTGTGTCGGTCTTGCGAAAGTTGAATAGTTGTTCTTCCTGAGTCAACTGATAACGAACCTCGGTAGCCAGCTTCTTGGCCAACAGGCTATTCTTCTCGTAACGAATCAAGGGGTTCTTTTTCAAGGAAAGCAGAACGGCAATCATGCCCTCTGTCGCTCTTTGCAGTGCATCCGCATTCCACAGATCTGGCGAGTGGCTCCACAATCGCTGTTGGGGGAAACCGATATTCAAGGTACAAAGATCCGGGTTGACTACTATGAAATCCGAAAAGTGCTCCTGGACGGCACGGACCACTTCATGGCTGTCTGCTTCAGCGAGTCGTTCGAGCGAGGACTTGCGAATGATGTTGCTAAGGTAGATATAATATTCGCCGTACTTGGGTTCGCGAAGTTCGTCGATCAAGAATTGAATGGAGCTGGGGGACGGGCGCACAAAACAGATGCAGCGCAAATGTCGCATCTTTTCTCGGGCCGCATTATCTAGTCGATCAATGAGGTATACTTCGTGATTCAGGAGGGCGGATTGAGTGATCGCCGTCGACACAATAGTGACCTAACCATGCCAAATTAAACCACTACCTCTTTGCAGCTAAACAATTTAGGTGAGGAACCTCACTGTCTCCGTATCCAAAAGCAAGATCTTCATCTTGGCCGAAGTGGAGGAACCAGATGCCGAAGGATCCCCCGCGGTGACCATCTTGGAGATGTAATTTGAAACCGCTGCGACGACGTCCATGTTGAGGGTACACAGCCCCGGAGAGGCGTTAAAAAGGTTCAACCCCGGTGACAAGCGAGTAGGGGACGTATCACGGACAAAATATTGAGCTTCGCCGATAGCATGTGGGATACCGTTGATGACAAGATACAGGTCCAGAGGTACTAAGTACTAGTAGTAGTAATTAGTTGCTATTGTGGTGGTGGTGATTGTTGGGAATTGGAGGCGCGGCCGCCAAACGTTGAAGTTCAACGATCATGATGATAACATGGGGTGGCATGTGATTTAAACGTCAATCTGGGAAAACCCCGTCTTAGTTTCTTCTCCAATCTCCATCTGCTTTTATTTTCCCACACCGTCTCAATGCCTTCCACTTTCGCTTGAGCCCCCAATACAGCTTCTCTGTTTTGCTCTTTTTTTGTTTTCCTTTTGTGCTGCGTGATGCTACCCTACGTGGATCTCAGTGAGCTTCTTCTCTGTTTAATCTCTTTGAGCTCAGTACCAGAGCTAGTCTGGGCCAGGCTAACATACTGCCTCATTTCCAGTTTTTGAGTACCCTGCTGGGCTTACGGGGGCCTCCGTGGATGAATGTAAGAACCCCTTAATAGCTCCGTTACAATATCCACCTAGCTAACCTGCTACCTTTTGTTGCGTGTAGTGAAGCTCATTGCGTCATTCCTACTCTCCTACCCTCTGGCGGCGCTACTGAAAAGAATTCCCGACGCCCAACCTTGGAAAAAAAATGCATTCATAATCTCTGTATCTTTATTCTATCTGGTCGGTTTGTTTGACCTTTGGGATGGCCTCCGGACGCTGGCCTACAGCGCGGCCGGTGTCTACGCAATTGCATACTATATCGATGGGTCGTTGATGCCATGGCTTGGGTTCATCTTCTTGATGGGACACATGTCTCTTAGCCATATCTACCGGCAACTTGTAGACGATGCGCACGTAACCGATATCACTGGCGCCCAGATGGTGCTCGTCATGAAGCTCTCCTCGTTCTGCTGGAACGTTCATGATGGCCGGTTATCCCGAGACCAGCTTTCAGATCCTCAAAAGTATGCTGCAATCAGGGATTTTCCGAGCATATTAGACTACTTGGGATACGTGCTATTCTTTCCCTCGCTTTTTGCTGGCCCGTCGTTCGAATATGTCGATTATCGCCGGTGGATTGATACCACACTCTTTGACGTGCCCCCCGGAACGGACCCTTCTAAAGCCCCTCCGACTCGAAAGAAGCGCAAGATCCCCCGAAGCGGAACGCCTGCTACCAAAAAGGCATTGTCCGGATTGGGATGGATTTTTGTATTCCTGCAGCTCGGGTCGCTCTATAGTCAGGAATTAGTCCGCGGTGAGACATTTATGCAGTATTCCCTCCTTCGACGGGTGTGGATCCTGCACATGCTCGGCTTCACAGCCCGACTGAAGTACTACGGAGTCTGGTATCTCACAGAAGGTGCCTGTATTTTGTCCGGCATGGGATACAATGGCTTTGATCCCAAGTCGGGAAAAGTGTTTTGGAACCGGTTGGAGAACGTCGACCCATGGAGTCTCGAAACCGCCCAGAACTCCCACGCCTACTTAGGGAGCTGGAACAAGAACACCAACCATTGGTTGCGCAATTATGTTTACCTGCGCGTCACTCCCAAGGGGAAGAAACCTGGCTTCCGCGCCAGTCTCGCTACGTTCGTCACCAGCGCATTCTGGCACGGGTTCTACCCTGGTTATTATTTGACCTTTGTTTTGGGATCATTTGTCCAGACTGTAGCCAAGAGTATGTACCACATGTCTTCCTTGCAGCGATCTATTTTCTGATTTGTACCAGACTTCCGTCGCCATGTTCGCCCATTTTTCCTCACCCCTGACGGCAGCAAGCCCACTGCCCACAAGCGGTTTTACGATATTGCCAGCTACCTTGCGACCCAGCTCACCCTGTCATTTACCGTTATGCCTTTTATCTTCTTATCTTTCGGTGACTCCATCGCGGTCTGGCGCAGTGTCTATTTCTATGGTATCATTAGCAACATCGCGTCCCTTGCATTTTTCGCTAGCCCCGCAAAAGGCTTCCTTCTCAAAAAGTTGAAGGCACGCAACAAACCCCATGTTCCCCGGACGGTCAGTTCGGATAACATGCGACAGCCAACGCTAGGCTTACCGAATGACGCAATCCAGGAATTCGATGATGCAGTCCAGGAGATCAGGGCTGAGATCGAATCTAGACAGAGACGAGGCAGCATAGTCAATATGCCGACCGGCGATGAACTGAAGGCTGCCGTGGAAAACAAAATTGGCGGCAGGAGTTAGCAGCTATACTCATGATAGATGAGTAGAATCAGCCGGCTGGAGCATTTAGTGACTTCCAGTGTCAGGGGGCGTGAACCTTTTAAAAAGCCAGTCGGCGTCCATTTAATGATAAGGTACAGACTTCAGATCATTTGTGTTGGAAATCTAGACTATATGCGCACTGTTCGCTTCGAAACGGAGCTTGTCTAGTCGAACATCCCCCGGCCATGCCATTTGCCATTTTTCTCTAGCATTTACTGTCTTCAGGGTTTTGTCTTTACTTGGTTTAGCCAACTACTGGTGACCCTAGAGTGTTAATCATATGTGCATGTTTAATATATAGAAGAGCATGTTCCGCTCACAAATAACTACATCATGGTATAAAACCGCGAACGTTCCCCATACACAATCTAGAATCTGAGGATGTGTACTATGTAAGGATAGCGAAAGTATATATATTCTTTTCTGGTCTCGAAATCATAGTAAAGGCATGTATACATAAATACATGAGTAGAATGAAACAAATATACAGGGTATAAAGAACAGGACATATATCCATAATCTGTCGTAAACCCCTAATTAATCCAGCGCCTCGTGCTCCTGACATGAACTTCCCCTGGAATCTACCGATAGAATCAAGTCGAAAAGTCGGCCGAGAAGAGCACAAACATCCAATAGAATTAAGGTCAGAAGTGAAAGCAATAAACAAGCATTATGCGCATCACGTCGTGCAGTCATGTCGAGTAGTATATTTGGGTCGATGCGATTCAAGCAAGCAGCCAAAGCGGAGAAAGGCAAAGAAGCCCGGAGGGTATCAAAGGGCGGAACGGAGGTGAGGTAAAGAAGCCGACTTCTTGTAAACAGTAATGAAGATCGAAGTACGGCCCGATCGGAAAACTGAATAATATAGAGAAAAAGAGAAAAAGGAAAACAACCAGCACGGCCTTTGAACAAGGTCAAAAGATGGGCTGTAGAAGCCGCCAATGGACACTAGAAGCCCACCTTCGTTCCCACGACAGCCAGCACAATCTGCAAGGAATATTAGCATAAGTTACTGGCAGACGCAGAAGACTAACTACCCACAATTATGGTAATTATCAGCAACCCCAGGGGATTCATCCATCGATTAAGATTCCTCCACCATCTAGCGTTTTCGTACCGTTTCCGTTCAAGATCGAGAACACGCATTTGAAGAGTTTTTTCACGTCCGGCCTCACTGTCTTCCTCCACAATCATTTCCGGCTTAGGCGGCAAGGGAAGAAACGCCGCTACAAGCCATGCTGTAAGGAACAAGTAAGTACTGGGCCTGAGTTATCTATATTAAGGAACGGACTATCACGTACCAAGTGGGCATATAAATCCCAAACAAAATGACCATACTTGTATGTTCCTCCGTCCTAGAAATGGCTCTGTTCGGGAATCCATCGACGGGGCCCCCCATGCACTTCCCTTCTGTCGAACATTGCGTCTATCAGGGTACAGGTGTGGGGACCAGCTGTGTCGTGACTGATGACGAGAGGTCCCGGCCATATCTGCAACTTCTGGACCTTTCACCCAATGGCTACGAGGGTCACGTGGGTCAGGCCGGATTTTCCATCGAATGCTGTGTCCGGTTTCATTGGTACGAGTTCTGGGACGAGTCACGGCGCCCGACATGTGATGGATGGGAGTTGCAGGACGCGCAGAAGATGGACGACTACCTTCGACCAAGGATAACGAGGGACCAATAGGCTCCCCGTAGTACATCTTGGCCCAGGTAGGGAGTATGTTGAAGGCCAAACTCGAGCTAGTACCGGGGCGCTTGGTGCTGCGAACACTGCTTTGTCTCGATCCGGAAGAATGGCTACTAGGTACTGCCGGGTTTGTGGGACGGGCTGGAAGATTAGAGACATCATCCAAGTACTCATCTCCGTCTGCGTTATCTACGAGCCACATCGAAGACGAGGTCGGCCCCGGACGCATAAGCGCTGCAGCAGGCCGAGATGGCCCTGCCGTGTTCTCCGGGGGCTCGGCAGGAGAAACTGATCTGGAGTCATACTCAGCTGACCACCGAGACGTAACTGTTGACAAGTGCGATTTGAAGTGCTCCGAGGCGCCATCCGCCGTGGTCTCGTGTGCGGTCTGGTCCAGCCGGTCTGCAGAGTGCGAGACATCTACCCTTGAACTCGAGGAAGATGGAGCGTGGATAGTCGGATACTGGAGAAACACACCGCTATCAACAATAGCTTGGATATCTGAGGATGGGTCGCTGCGAGAGGACGAAGTAACGGATCGAGAATGACTGCGTTCACGAGCCCGAGTAGAGTTCGAGCGCACTGATGGCCCGGGGTAAGGGGGGTTAGAACGGAAGGAGTACGAACGTGAGCTTGACTGTTCGGAAGATGAGCCATAAGTCCATGGAGCTGCTCCTATATACCTGATCACAGTTCCTAGTGAGTTCATGGATGAAAGCGAGTTTGAGCGAGAGGCACTGTCTGGGTTTGACGAAGCGCCAATGGGGACAAAATTCAAGCTTGAACTGTCAAGCGCAACAAAATTCGGACTCGATGATGGCCCAATCGGTACTACATTGGGACTGGAATTGCTCGAGGTAGCATTTGCAGGAAGTGGCTGTTGACCGGATGATGTATCGGAAACTACGGTTTTGATTGTTGGAGCAACTGTAGGTAGCGTGTTTGGTTCCTCATCCGAATACGAAACATCTTCCGCCTTGAGATCAATTGTTTTGTCCTCCGCAGCATCGGGATCTGGAAAAGAAGACTTGCTAGAAGCAGGATCGTCCTCCCATACTTGTGGGGGACTGTTCGCAGCGTCGAAAGTTGAAGACAAGTCCCACGGGTCACCAGTAGATTGTTCTATTAAGCTGCTATCCAAAATTTGGCTGAGGTCCGTAGACAGGGTCGCACTAGATTCATTCGGCGTTTCATCAACATGAAACCTAGAATCCAGAACGAACTCTTGACCTTTCCCGGGTCGCGGCAAGAGGATATGTTCCGGCTTGGTAGGATACGGAGTCGCCGTATAAACATCATGTTCATCTTCCTGGTCATTGTGCTTGTCGCTTACAACACGTAAGGATTGTGGTGGTGAAGTCTCATTCGTTTGAGAAGAGCTGCGCTCATGAAGAGCTCTCCGTCCAGGAGATGTAGTTGAAGGTCCAGTTGAGCGCATGTTGACGGAGTGGAGATTAGTTCATTATCGGTTAATGCAAATTGTAATAGTGCTGTGTTCCCAGAAGCAGGTGTCTTTGAAAAAAGAAAAAGAAAAAATTATCAATCTAAAGACGCAGGCTCCAGATCATAAGAATAATAAAAATAAGGGCAATCAATGATAATCAATAGCTGCTTGGCCAAGATGGGGGGAAGACGCAACAGTAAGTTTAGTCTATGCAGCAAGCAATGGACGACTCTAGAATTGTTGTTATTGTTGTTTGTTGTTGTTGTTGGTTGGTCTATAATATTTTGTGATGCAATAAGGAATGCCTCGACAAAAGCGACGTCAAATGAGCGACAAGCGCGTCCAGCGGGACGTAACATTAAAATAAAAAAAAGAGCGTGGATCCAGCAATTGACGAAGTTATATTAGCTGAGTCATGCCGACAGTTCGAGAAGACAGCGTGGATCCGAGACCAGAAAGCACCGAAAAACGTGTTTCCAAAAGAGCGACAGCCCCCAGAACGACTGGAAGAGAAAAAACCGAAATCTGAAACGAAAGCAATTCTGCAAGCAGGGCAGAGTAATAATATTTAAGCGGCCTCGGAATCCTGTTGTCCAGCGGCGGTGAGCGGCGTTGGCCTAGGGTCTGGATCAGGAAACCGATTCGTCCAGGGGCATGCAAGCTGTACGCTCTAGAGCAACATCTGAAACAACTCGATTGGTGGGGAAGGAAAAAGAAAAGAAAAAGGGCCAGGGAGGAATGGACCTGCAGTTCGTCGCTAATTTGCCTTGTCGATCGAGGGGGAAGGTAATTGGCCCGCGACTTGGTTGTAACTCTCCAAGAGGTCTGGATCAATTGTTTGCATCGTCATTAAGATCCAAAACATGTGGCGATCGTCAATGTCTAATAATAAGCGTATTCATATCTAATTGTCGGGGTCACAAACAACGAACCGGGATCTTCGGTTATAATTTGAGCTCACTCATTTCGCTTGATTTCGATCCGGTTAAAACTAAGGCCCAGTCCATTGTTGGGGGGTTAAAATTCGGAGTAAGCAATAAAATCAAGTTGGTTGGTTGTTAGTGGGAGGGATATATATGCAAGGCCCCTCCATTGTGCATAGAGTGTTGCAACCGTATGCGCCAATATGTCTCCATCCTTCTGTACGCTGTAGGATCTCATCACATTATTTCTGAGCCTTACGCCTCTTCGCAAGTCTCACGAGTATAGCCGTCCAGATTGTGACCAATCCAAACGGTGGAGTTCCGAAGTCTTGAGCCCCCGAGGGGAACGTAAATGAACTGGAGATCGATCCACCGGGACTAGCGTGGCTGAGCGAGTAGGCGTAGGCCGAGGTTTCCAGAATGTCTTATTGGTACGGAGTAGTACTAGCAGAAAGGGGGAAATTGGCCTTTTGACCATCGTGCAGCCCAATCATCGCACGAGGTGCACAGGAGACTAAATCCTTACGAGACGAAGCGAAGGATCGTCCCATAGCTGCCAACTCAGCAGAAGTGGAGCCAATCAGCTTGTGTTAGAGAGCACAAGTTGCCATTATTTCTTAAAGATTGGCGGATTGGAATGTGAGATTGAATGCTGTATCTCGGAAATGACCACACGGTGGTGGATAGGTTTCCAATATATTTATTAAATTGCTCATTGCAAGAGTACTTTAATAACTGTTATCCATGGATGTACGTTGGAATAGAATTCTGATTGAAAAATGCGGTTCCTTGGGTCCAATGATCGTACTGTATCCATGGCACACATGATGAGCGACCGTCCTTTAGTACCTCTGTCGCTGCCTTCAAAAACAGGCAGCAATTAGCAAAACTTCTTTTTTTTTTTTTTTTTTCTTTCTTGTCAGCCATTATCATCGTCAACTGTGCCTCCTGGAGGATCGTCGTTTCAACTCCCTGGATGCGCTGCGTTCCTCTTCTTGGTCCAGCTTGCGTATTTGGTTTCTATTTACTCTCTCACCGACACCGTGACGCTCGGTAATTCCGTCTCCCGCATCCCAGTCAGGTAGATATGGCCCCTATCAACATTCTGGCGCGTCTTAAGACCCTCTACGCAAAAAGCCACGGTAGGCCCGGCAATCTGAAATGATCTCATTTATCTCTAACCGTTCGTCTCCAGATGAACCGGTGATTTCGGCCCAGACGGCAGCTTTCTTTTCGGTAGGCATCTGCTCCCGTCTTGGCGCTTCGACAACAAACATCTATAAAAATAGCATCATTGTATCCTAGAAAAGGGGCAGCTGTCGCCAAACAAACAAAGAGCAAAACAGAGGAATAAGAGAACAAAAGAAAAATAGCGTTTCTCATGTTACAGCGGACGGTAAAATCTATTTCGGCATTAACTAACGGAATTTTGCAGATCTGTCTAACGTTATTCTACGTGGTTCCATTCTATGTCTCTTCCACCACCCGGCCATCTCCCACCCTCAGCCGAGATGCTCCATCTGTGATCCGGGCTAGAATCAAGGCTGTGACTTTGTCTTGTATCGGTAGCACCTTAGCTGTTTCATGGCTGATTATCGCCAAGGGCGATGTCTCCTTGTCCGAAGCACTCAAATTTCTAGGGTGGTGGCCCATAGGATTCTCAGAAATCTTTCGCGTCTTGCTGCTAACGGCCATTTTGTTCGCCGGACCCCTCTTCGAGCGAGGGATCGCCGGAGGCGAGTGGAGAGACTGGATCAGAGGTGGTAAAGTTTCTGAAACTCTTCGTGGGTGGATCGGCTGGAGAAACTATGTGGCTGTGAGTTGAGCTTCGTGGCCTAGAATAGCTCGCCTCCCACTCATATCACCTGTATGCAGGGCCCCATCACTGAAGAGATTATGTTCCGCTCGGCCATCATACCTCTTCATATGCTCGCCAAGGTATCTCCGGGTAGAATCGTGTTTACGGCACCTCTATATTTTGGAATCGCCCATGTACATCATTTTTACGAGTTCCGTCTAACACACCCGGACACCTCAATTCTAGCGGCGTTTTTCAGGTCGGTCTTCCAGTTCGGCTATACCACCATCTTTGGTTGGTATGCTACCTTTGTCTATTTACGTACAGGATCTTTACCAGCCGTTGTCCTCGCCCACGCATTCTGCAACTGGTGCGGACTTCCCCGGCTTTGGGGAAGAGTTGAGACGACAGTCCCCCTAGGATCACCTTTAGTTAAGGGTAAAGGCGATCCAGATCGGGAAGCAGTCTACGCGTATAGTCAACTCGGCATTAGCTGGACTATCGCGTACTACATCATTCTTGTTGGAGGTGCTATTAGCTTCTTTTATGCGTTATGGCCCCTGACTGACTCTTCTTACGCGTTGATTGCGTTTGCAATGCATTAAAGGGACAAAGGAGAAAGCGGAGAGTGGAGTCTTGGATATGTTTATGCGGTGTAAACGTGGCCAAGTATCTGTGTATGCCATTATAGATTGAAGTTCATTGGGGCTCGATGATCGAAGACTTAGCAGTATTAAGTGACTAGGTACAAGAAATTGATGTTATATACATTAGTAACCTGTTCCGACCATATAAAATGCGGAGACTGATAATACACTGACTTCTCGCTATCTCCGACTCCGCCCCGAAGCCACGGGAATTTATCCTTTCTTGACATGAGTTCAAAACTTCAAGTTCTCTCGTGCGACCACCGCTCTAACGGGCTGACCTCGCTATGTAAATTATAGAAGGCGTGCATGTTTCTCCCTTTCTAGCTGTCACACCAGGGCACCATTAACCAAAGGCCATCAAGTCATGAATTTGCGACCCGTGCTCTGCTGGTCACCCCGCAGAACACTCACAGCCCGCTTTCTCTCTGCTACCGCATACCGCTCAAGTCCTCGGCGGATTCCCCTGGATATCCCTCCACCATTTCCTGTTACCAAAATTATCACGGAATCAAGTTGTTCATGTCCTCCAACGCCGTCAATGCCCGAGGGGCTTCCGATTGACTATGATCAGCCACTAAACGGGACGATGGCAGCCTATGCGCAGCAAGTCCTCATCTCTACCGGACAAAGAGATTGGACAAGTCGGATCGAAGATGATGGGAAAAGTCATGCTTGGGGACACCTTGCAAGGGGGTTGAAGCGTCTTCTGGGCCGGGGGGGACGCTATGCTGATGTAGGTTGCTCCCCAATCTCGTCTTCATCTACGATAGACATATTGCTAACAGATGAAGCCATTTAACAACATTCTTGTCAGCAACTCTTCCTTCCCTCCGTCCTCTTCGTCTACTAGCTCTTCACCGACCGCATCCGCCTTCCTTTTTCCCTGCTTCAAGTATTTCCCCTCCATTCCAATTAATATTCCAGATTCAATGGGCGCGGGAACCGACCTTCCTACATTCGTACAGGCGTTTCTTCTTCCTGAACAGCTCAGTGCTCTAGCGGAATCCCTTCCTGAAACTAGAAAGGCGGAACTAAGACGCAAACCGGCGCTAGCATCTCATTTTGCGGGTGCTGTGGATCTCCATCATTCACCTGTCATTCTTATCTGCGGTCACGGTGGGCGTGACAAGCGATGTGGTGTAATGGCACCAGTGCTGGAGAATGAATTTCATCGTGTCCTTCATGCTAAAGGATTTGCGTCGGCAGGCAACGACGGTAACCCAATCGATAGTCCCGGCCATGCCCACGTCGGATTGATCAGCCATATTGGCGGCCACAAGTATGCAGGCAATGTGATTGTGTATCTGCCTCCCGGGATGACGATGAAGGAGTCTTCCACCTCGCATCCGCTTGCAGGCAAGGGAATCTGGTATGGTCGTATAGAACCTAAACATGTGCAAGGGGTCGTGGAAGAAACTATCCTAGGCGGAAAGGTGGTGACTGACCATTTCCGGGGTGGTATTGAAAGAAGTGGAAATATTTTGCGGCTATGATATCCCTACCACTGGGCAGTAGCATCTTCTTGTATTATAGTTGTTGTGCTGTGTTCAAATGATTATAGATCAGATAGATTACTATATTATACCCGATGCCAGTATACCGGCCTGAAGTATGTGTATATGTTGTGTCTGATGCATGGCTACTTGATCTTCAAACGATATTACCATTACGTGTCTCCCGCAAAATATATCGAAAGATGTTTTTGTGCTCCGTAAATGCTCACGCCTGTCTGTTAGGGCAGGTGGCATGGTGATGTAGGCAAAGTCTGCTAGCTTTCTCTGCATGCCTTCATTTACACTACCAACCGTATGCGTATCATTCTATCTCTGAGGTTGTAACTTGGTTGTCAGATATGTGTTCACCATCTATGTTGACTTGCGGGGGTGAGGCTATAGTATCAACTTGGTAGTGTTAGTGATTATATATCTCATCGCTTTTGCAAAAAAAAAGGCTGAGGCTAATCAACCCCAAGGTGTTATGTAATAAGATCTGGACTTGTATGATTATGGACCAATTCACCTATAAAATAGATTTACGTTAAGAAGAGAAGGGCATCTAGTATTACCTTCTACAATACTGTCCATGGGTGTGTATCAAGCTTTCAGGTACGAACAGACTTCAATCGTGAGCCAGAATGCGCTAACCCGCATTAGGATTAGGTTACCCCGAGAAACCGTATGACCTCAAACATGGATAGATTTGCTCAATAAATCGATACAATTTAGTTCACGAGTCCCACTTTCATATCTCAGTAATTCACTCGCGCTAGTCCTCATATTACTATTAAATGGCGCAATGACAAGATAGACTTCATGCCGTCCCTTTCTCGTTTACGATTGAGTCCGACCAGGACGCTCCTGGCACAAGGACGATGGAAGCATGAGAGCCGGTTATCTCCAATTCCAGCCTCATTTCGCTTCGCAACGATCGCAACGACAAAACCTCATCCTAAGAAACTCGATCTACTATCTATTGACAGGAAATGGCAAGAAAGATGGCGTTCCGAGAAGATGAGATCGCCATCTCCAGTCGCCGAGACGAAAGACAAGACGGAGAAGCCCAAGTCTTATGTTTTATCTATGTTTCCTTATCCGTCAGGGACCCTACATATGGGACACCTGCGTGTATACACAATATCCGACGTACTTGCGCGGTTCTATCGCATGCGCGGTCATGAAGTTCTTCACCCAATGGGTTGGGATGCTTTTGGGCTACCAGCGGAGAATGCAGCGATAGAGCGGGGCATTGATCCAGCAGAATGGACGAAAGACAATATTATTAGGATGAAGGAGCAGTTACGGAGTATATCGACATCCTTCGACTGGGATCAAGTGAGGCAGAAAGGCGATGCTTCATATCTAAGATTGTATGCTGATATGTTGTTCTTGCAACACACCAGGAACTTGCAACGTGTGCACCGGAATTCTACGAACATACGCAACGGATATTTTTGATGCTTTACAAGAAGGGACTGGCGTATCAGGCAGAAGCTCTGGTTAATTATGACCCGGTGGATAAAACGGTTCTGGCAAACGAGCAGGTAAAGTCTGCAATCGGCGCTATACCCCTATCCACCGATACTGACTATGTTGCTAGGTCGATACCAATGGGTTCTCGTGGCGTTCCGGGGCAAAGGTTGAAAAATTGAACTTGAAACAGTGGTTCTTTCGTATAACGGACTTTAAGGAAGCTCTTTTAAATGACCTGGATTCCCTAACCGGCGGCTGGCCGGAGCGGGTGCTGTCTATGCAGCGCAACTGGCTGGGAAAATCATACGGTGCAAAGATTAAGTTTCCTGTTGCAGCAGAGGGAAGTGGAAGCGGAAATGTGAACATCAACGTCTTCACCACGCGGCCTGATACACTCTATGGGGTGGAATATCTTGCTCTATCTCTGAACCATCCCGTCGTTCTGGCAGCCGCTGAGACAGATGCAAAGCTGCGCAAGTTCTTAGAAGGGGCAGCATCACTCCCCCCTGACTCGAAGGCTGGATATAGATTGTCTACTGTGACCGGCTCTCACCCATTACATATCATTGACAAAGAAAGCCCTCACGTCGCTCGCCGACTGCCTGTATTCGCGGCTCCCTATGTTCTTAGTGACTACGGTGAGGGAGCAGTGATGGGAGTTCCAGGTCATGATTCTAGGGATCTAGAATTTTTTAGGGAGAATGTTCAACCTGATTTCATACCTGTTGTGATCGAGCCTGAACGTGCACCTGAAGCTGAGCCTAAAGCCAGCACCAGCGCAGTTCCAGCCGGTGACATGAAAGCTTATACACAAGAAGGGTTCCTTAACTCAAGATGCTGGAAGTACCAGGGCCTTCATTCTCGCGAAGCCGGTCAACAAATAGTCGACGATCTAAAAGCTGTAAATCATGGCGAAGCTGTTGAACAATGGAGGTTGAGAGACTGGTTGATTAGCAGGCAGCGCTATTGGGGAACTCCGATACCCATCATACACTGCGGTGATTGTGGCCCTGTGCCTGTGCCCGACGATCAGCTTCCAGTCAAGTTACCCAAGATAGAAGGGGACTGGATGAAGGGAAAGAGAGGGAATCCTCTTGAGTCGTCTGATGAGTGGCTACAAACTGAGTGTCCAAAATGTGGCGGTCCTGCAAAGCGGGACACGGACACAATGGACACGTTTGTCGATTCCTCATGGTATTTCCTCAGATTTCTGGACAGTGCCAACAAGCAACGGCCATTTTCTCCTTCGTCCGTGCGACCAGTCGATGTTTACATCGGCGGTGTCGAGCACGCCATCTTGCATTTGCTTTACGCTCGTTTCATCTACAAATTCCTTGCCAAGTCCGACCTATTTCCAAAGATAGCTCAAGCAGACAACGTTTCTGGGCTATGCGAACCATTCAAAACCCTTCTTTCTCAGGGTATGGTTCACGGGAAGACCTACTTGGAGCCCTCTACTGGAAGGTTCCTTCATCCTTCCGAAGTAGATCTTTCTAACCCAGATAAACCGGTTATCAAGGGCACTCAGATAAGACCTAATCTGTCCTTTGAAAAGATGTCAAAGAGCAAGCATAACGGCGTGGATCCAACGGCATGTGCCCTGAAGTACGGCGCCGATGCCACTCGCGCGCACGTGCTTTTTTCTGCACCGGTCAGTGAGGTTCTTGAATGGGACGAAACAAAGATTGTGGGGATTGAGCGCTGGTTTAGTCGACTCTGGAAGCTTGTGCTGGATGCGCAAGAGACACTTGTTTCATCGTCATATACTTTGAAACCAGATGATCTGGCGCTGTCGGGCCACGCAGCAGCCCTTCCCCATTCCTTGCAGAGTCTCAGTGACAATGACGCAGATGCTGTTCTCTTCACTCATAGAACTATTTCGTCTGTCACTAGCTGCATAGAAAACAGGCCTTACGGTTTGAACACCGTCATTTCTGATTTGACCAAATTGACCAATTCGTTGTCCTCGTCCACCCCCACATCTCCGCAGGTCCTCTACTTGTGTGTCTCCTCGTTGCTTCGTCTCCTAGCACCTGTTGCCCCGGCACTGGCTTCTGAGGGCTGGGAAACTCTCAACGGATCGGTAATTGGTTGTAACGAAATAATGGACACTGAAGCTAATGTGCCGGCGATCTTCAACTGCCCTTGGCCAACAGCTCTTCTAACATCTGAGCAAGCCGATGTTCTTTCTGCCCGGGTTGGTCAAACCGTGGCAGTCCAAATCAATGGAAAGCTGCGTTTCAGAGTCACTATTCCACGACAGCTGTTGCCCACTACTGTTGAAATAAGTGAGAAGAAGTCTGGGATCACATCGGAAGAACAAGATTTCATAATCAATCGCATTCTAGAAACAGAAGAAGGAAGAACTTGGCTGCGTGAGAAGAATGATTGGGAGAGGCGGAGACGCGTAATTGTCGTCAAGGGAGGCAAATTGGTCAACGTGGTCTTCTAGTTTGGATTAATGTGTGCTTTATGCATGTTTTGCATCGGTGCGACCATGTTACTATAGACATCTGTATGTACATTAGAACCCAACAAAACTCATTCAAGTCGGAGATCCCATAATTTTGTCGCATATAATCGGAGTGAGGTTAACGTCCCCGAAGAGTAATGAAAGGTAGGGACGTGCACGACTCTGCAACCTATGCTGATTCTGTCGCAACCAGGACTATTTTTTTTTTGCTTCCCCCCACCTCAATGGACCCCCGACCCCAAATGGTTTTCTGCGATCAAGAGAAATCGGGGTCAAGGGCGCGCCTCAATCCGTTGCATGATGTGGCAGGGAATGCGTTGTATGAAATTGGGACTGTGGAGAGAATGGATCTTCCCCTCACGACAGACAATGGCAATGAAGTTGATACCCTCGGACTGACGGGTGTCACTTTCACTACCTATTCTTCGAGAATGAATTGCTCGGTAGAAGCGCGGTCGATTCTCGGAATTCAATTGTTGTCGGGTCCAAGTATTCTACGTAGCTGCGAATATCGGATCTAATCGATGCGGAGCACTCGTTCTTTTCGAGCTTAACGGTAAAGCCAAGCTCTCTGGGTATCGCAGTCGGGACGAGATTTAGGGTATCTAAGTAGTAAGTATTGTGGATCACAGCGACAAGAATAGATGGATGAGACCACCTGTGGCAAATCAGTTCCGATTCAAGTGACGCGGCATACTGGAGCATTTCAAGGTCAAATTGAAACAGTGCATCAACCATATCGGCAGTTGATGAGGGGATGTTCCCCTCACAAGAGGGACACTGGCTAATCAAAAGGAAAAGCGCCGACCCCTCATGAGGGGTAGAATGCTATTCAGATAAGGGATAGCTAGTAGAATGCCCCAGGTTTGGTTGGACTTGTCCACAGACTAAACCAGAGCAATTTCAATCTGTAAGTAAGATTCCAGATTGAGAAATTAAAACCATCGACTAACGTAGCAATTTTACTACAATAAGCAAAGATATCCTTCTACATGTTACATGTTATGAGCGAGTAGGTAATCTCCGTATTTCTTCTTTTTTGGCCCTGCTACCGGTGCTGCTGGAGGGGTAGAGAAGTTGTTCCCCTCACCATCTTCTGGTAGGTCTCCATCCCCACCTACCAAGTCTCTTCTACCGAGTAATCCGTGCCTCTTCGAGCATATTCGGGTCTGTTACATGAGTATTGTTTTCATTATTCAATGCTTGCGATACTTTCCGCTGGCCCGTCCGCAAGAAGAAAAGAACCCTGTCAATCTTCAAAGTTGTGGGCGGGTTACAAACTTCGACTAGTTGTGTTTAGCAATTTCGATGTCTGTTCACTAACATGCCCGCGTGCGGAGAAGCCGCTCCTCATTCCACTTGTTCTTTTCCACACCCTCCCCTCCGGAATTATACGAGGTGCAGTGGCGTCTACTGTGATCTACTAGCGGTGGGGTTGTAGTTCCATCTGCTTTCCTTTGCGCTCCGCCGACCACAACCATGAATGGGTAACAGAAAAAGTGGATGGGTGGGACAAAGGGAAGGGTAAGAGGAGAGGGGGCTAGATGGATGATTACCACTGGGTAAAATGTTTAAAAAAGAAAAGGAATAGTCTACTCCAGGGGGGTTCCATCGTAATCTATATATTTGGCTTAATTCCCCGTCATTGACAACATTTCCCTTTCATCAAGAGCAACTTACACCGCATTCCCCTTATCTTTACTACTAAGTAGTCAATATCGATCATCCTTCGAAGTCGGTAAGAGAACTTTAGCCTGAAATAGCTCAGCCTCCCTCAGTTTACCATATTGTACTTCCCAAATGTTCCCGCACCTGCTCCCTGCATCAAAGTCCCCACATGTCTTTCCATCCCCGCGCTGCAGTTGCTTCACCTCATTCGATTTCTCCAATTCCGAAGTCATGACCATCATTGACGACATGATCCTCTGGATTGATTTAAATATATCTATGCTGATCTTCTCCTGACAGAATCATAACTTCATTCTACCATCTTTCTTGTGGTCTAATCAATTGGACACACGCACACACAAAAGTCATAATGGTATTTATCCGCTCTTTCTCCCGCCAGCTTCGGCGGCCTGCTACCTCTCACCTTGTTACACAAGGGTCTCTTACGACCAGCAGTCCTTTCCGGGCTTCTCCTCTGACTAATTGTACGCGTTCGCTGACCGCATCTGCGAATTCAAAGGGTAAAGTTCTTATGGTCCTCTATGATGTAAGTACCACCAGACATGGTTCCCGTGGGCGGTGACGTGAACAGCGATAACTGATAGACGGTATCTAGGGCGGTGAGCACGCCAAACAACAGCCGGGCCTCTTGGGTACCACTGAGAACGAGCTCGGATTGAGGAAGTGGCTTGAGGAACAGGGCCACACCCTGGTTACTACCTCCGACAAGGAGGGCGAGAACTCGACCTTCGACAAGGAGCTGGTTGATGCCGAAGTCATTATCACCACCCCCTTCCACCCCGGCTATCTCACCGCGGAGCGTCTGGCTAAGGCTAAGAACCTCAAGATCGCAGTCACTGCTGGTGTTGGATCCGACCACGTCGATCTGAATGCTGCCAACAAGACTAACGGCGGTATTACTGTCGCTGAAGTGACCGGCTGCAATGTCACCTCCGTTGCTGAGCACGTCGTCATGACTATTCTCACCTTGGTCCGCAACTTTGTTCCCGCTCACGAGCAAATCCGCCGTGGTGAGTGGGACGTTGCGGCCGTCGCCAAGAACGAATATGACCTGGAGGGCAAGGTCGTGGGAACTGTCGCTGTTGGCCGTATTGGAGAGCGTGTCCTCCGCCGCTTGAAGCCATTTGACTGCAAGGAGCTTCTCTACTACGACTACCAGCCTCTTAGCCCCGAGGTGGAAAAGGAGATCGGTTGCCGCCGCGTTGACAGCCTTGAGGAGCTGCTTGCTCAGTGTGACGTCGTTACCATTAACTGCCCACTGCACGAGAAGACCCGTGGATTGTTCAACAAGGACCTCATCTCCAAGATGAAGAAGGGTAAGTAGTACCGAACCTGAGATACATGAGTAATAACTAACTATTACCAAGGCTCGTGGCTCGTTAACACTGCCCGTGGCGCTATTGTTGTCAAGGAGGATGTCGCTGAAGCTGTGAAGTCTGGCCACTTGAGAGGATATGGTGGTGACGTCTGGTTCCCTCAACCTGCTCCCAAGGACCACCCGCTCCGCTACGTTCAGGGCCCATGGGGTGGTGGCAACGCCATGGTTCCTCACATGTCCGGTACCTCGATCGATGCCCAGATCCGTTACGCCCAAGGTACCAAGGCTATTCTCGAGAGCTACTTCACTGGCCGTCATGACTACAAGCCCCAGGATCTCATTGTTCACGGCGGCGATTACGTCACCAAGGCTTACGGCCAGAGGAACAAGGTCTAAATATCATGAAATACTTAGTAATAATTGTTTAAAATGTTCTCTTGGCGCATGCTTCTGGTCTAAAGAGCCCCGTGAGGAAGTGGGCCATGTTTACTTATGATACCTGAAATTCATATGGTTTTGTTTTAACATGATATCTGTGTAGCTGGGCCCTGTAGATTTTCGTTCATGATGTTAAACTGATGGAACCGCAGTTATTGGCAGCGAATATTTGGAATAGACTGCCTATGTACCTTCTATATCAATATGATCCATGGATACATGCGCTGTAGGTTAGGTGTCTTGCTTACCTTCTTGATCCTTGTGGAGACCGCCGATCATCAAAAGCTTTAATCCAACCAACCAGAAACCGAAAGAAGTGGCTATTTCGAGCCTAAGGCAACGATTAAGGGTGTGCTAGAGAAGTACAAACAGTACATATACTACTAATATAGGCAATGCTGGACATTGGCGAGAATGATTGAAAATATTTCTGGAGTTGTGTTTCGGGAGTGCTCTCAGCTTTATCCTAATTGAAGTTCTGTTGAAAATCTGCTGGTGTAAATTTGAAGATATGCTGTGGCGTCATTGGAATGCATCTGCTGCTCTGATAAGGTCTTTATTTCCAGCCGTTTTATGAGTTACGTGACCCTTATCTAGCACCTTCGTCCTGCGTTTTGGTCAGGGTACAGACAACGTTGTCTACACAATTAGTTTATGGTGTAATATCAATTGCACCTCGAGGGAAATAAAGGTGTTTCGGAGATTGTAGTTGATGAACTGGATAAGGCCGCAGGTATCGCTCTTTATTCAACCTTCTTAAACGCCATGTGGACCCAAAGAAATCTACGAAAGATGCATCAATGTGCTCTTGAGCCCTGCCGACCGTCTCCTTCCTCATCACTGTCGTCCATGAATCCCTCCTCCAGCTCTCGACTTAGTCGGCTTTCCGTTTCAGCAGCGGTGCTGCGTCGTCGCCCCAAAG
This sequence comes from Aspergillus hancockii, assembly GCA_001696595.2. Taxonomy (NCBI): domain Eukaryota; kingdom Fungi; phylum Ascomycota; class Eurotiomycetes; order Eurotiales; family Aspergillaceae; genus Aspergillus; species Aspergillus hancockii. The sequence goes on along the minus strand of MBFL02000459.1, from coordinate 4,225 downwards.
CTTCTCTTCGCGCAGGGTCCATATCCATCCCAACCATGATTTCTCCTTCCTCGTCAAAGATACTGATGTTATCGTGTTGGTCGTCAAACCGTGCCTGTTGTCGCCATGTAGTTGGTAGGAATAGGCGCATCATTGCGTCGGCTATGCGATCACGGAGGGTAGAGGTATGTGCGGAAATGGTGTGCAAGGGAAGGTATTGTGAATAGCGCTGGTGATAGCGACGGAAGAAAGGGATTATTAGGAACGACAAAAGAAGGTAGAGCACTAGGGAGATCGTGGCTGGAATGACGATAGTCTAGATAGTAATTATAGGTTCAGATGGGTGGGCCTGTCACAAATTGAGAAAAAGAAAGCATACTTTTGCAAAGCTTGATGTTGAGCCCATTTTGACCGGTGTACTGGAGCCGGAGCCACGAGGGTAGGTATGTAGGCAAGGCTGGAGGCGCAATAAAAGGCTGCAATCCTGATCAATATAAGAATTTCACAAACATGGTCGTCTATAGGGCGAAAACCCAAGTGTTTATTAGATATACTGCAAATTGATGTTCGTCGGGCCACTAAGTAGCCTATAAGAATTTTGAGGGACAGTCCTCCGTTCAGGCTGCTTCTTTCCCCCAATGCCGCGCAGCCAAGCCACGTGCTAGGAGCCTAGGTTATTACAGATCACGTGAACAACGGCCCCTATCGCGTTCTAGAGCCCGCCTCCCCCCTAATGCCCGTGCTTTAGCCCTGCTATGCGAAAAGACACCGGCACATAGGGCCTGGACGTGAGTTACCCCTGGAAGGCTAGGTTTTCTAGAACTGGTAGGGTCGCCAATCTAGTCTGGACCTATTTCTCTTGTTGTTTGTTTGAGGGAGGAGGATTTTCTCCATTTGGCGCCCTCTCTTTTCTACCGCTGCTCCGCAGCGGGTATTAACTAGTGTCTGTCAGGAGTGCGAAGAACATCATATCGGTTCGATTTGGAAACTACTCTTGCTTTCTTATAGCTTGGGTTGCGAGCAACAGACGCTATCATTGACTGGGGAGGAACATTTTTTTTTTGGGCGCCCAACGAAATCTTTGTGTTGTTGAAATCGCTCATGCCGCGCCCTGCACTTTCCCAGCGACGTTCGTCAAAATGCCAGCCAACACGTCCTCACCTGATAAATCACGACAAACCTCGGCCGGCAAATCGTTCTTTGGGAGGAAACTGCACAAAGAAAAGCCGGTAGAGGATCGGTATGACGGAAGTGGATCGTTCGAGAACCTCGCGCCCCCCGGGAGTGCAGCTGGCTCTCGGTCGTCCCGACATTCGAAAAGGTCATCTGTCCAATCTGTAGATTATACACACGATATAGATCCCTCCGGACTCTCGATGACCGCTGGTGTCATCACATCTATACCTTTTGAAAGCCTACCCGCCGACACCAAGACGCCGATCCCAGTCGATTACCTCTCCAAGGCCGAGACATCGCGAAAAGAACCGACTTCCAACCATCCGTCGCCCCATCATTTAGCAAAAGGAGCTAGTGACTTCCATCAGTATCCGGTCTGGAATCCTTCCTCCGTACGAGATCACAATACCTACTCGCATCCTACTGGCCCTCGTCCACCGCCACATGCTTCGAATATAACAATGTCTGGAAGTACCACAGGAGACAAGGGTGCTCGGTATCAGCAATGGGGGAGACCTGGAAGTTCAACTGCCAATACCGGATTCAGTCATAACTCGTCTTCGACAGTTGACTCTTCGTCTAATTCACGTATATCTTTCGACCAGGCTAGCGTTCATTCTTCACTTTCTTCGAACACTCGCGGTTCGAGCTATTTCTCATCTGATGGCTCATCGCGTACGCTCACAACTCATTCGGCTGACCGAAACACTTACTTTCCAAGTGGGAACCCGAATAGACTTTCGACTCAGTCGACCTGGCAGTCCCCGCCTCCTGCTCAACCCAGACCGCAGATCAACCCAGAACAGTATCTCACTCGACCGAGGGATGATCGTGTTGTCGATCAGCTATTTCTGGAATTGATGCAGAAACGAGGCTGGCAGAACCTCCCGGAACAGGCGAAAAGGCAGATGCTTGCATATCCGGCTTCCAAGAAATGGACACTTGTCCACCAAGATAGGCTGACGGAGTTGCAAGGGGAACAAAAGCGCAGGCAGAATGCACGCCAGACGCATGGCCACGATGGCCCAACAGGTATCCTCGAGCGAGCAGATGAGGAGGGAAGCCCAGAGTGGTACGTGAAGAAAGTCATGGATGATTCTATTACCTCGAAACAGCTAGCTAGCTTAAGTGTCAGTCTGAGGACACAGCCAATTAGCTGGGTGAAAGCTTTTGTTGAGTCTCAGGGTCAAATAGCCCTTACAAATGTTCTCTCTAAAATCAACCGCCGCAAAGCTTCAGGTCCTGTTCCCGCCCCTCCCACTGGTGACAAAGATTTGGATCGCGAGTATGATATTGTGAAGTGTCTAAAGGCCTTAATGAACAACAAATATGGTGCAGACGATGCTCTAGCCCACCAGCAGGTTATTGTAGCTCTTGTGAGCTCGTTGCTGTCCCCTCGACTAAACACCAGGAAGCTAGTCAGTGAAGTTTTGACATTCCTTTGTCACTGGGCCGAAGGACATGGTCACCAGAAAGTCCTTCAGGCTATGGATCATGTCAAAAACCACCACGGTGAAACCGGGCGCTTTGACGCCTGGATGCGAATAGTTGAAGTAACAGTCGATGGTCGTGGAAAGATGGGCAGTCTAGTCGGAGCGAGTGAAGAATACCGCAGCGGCGGGATTGGAATGGAGAATCTTCTTATGGAGTATGCGGTTTCCACTATGCTTCTCATCAACATGTTGGTGGATGCGGCGGAGAGTGATTTGCAACTGCGATGCCATATCCGGGCTCAATTCATCTCTTGTGGAATCAAACGCCTCCTGACTAAGATGGAGGGTTTCCAGTATGAGGTCATCGATAAACAGATTGAACGTTTTCGAGAGAATGAGGCTATTGATTATGAGGACCTTCTGCAGCGGGAGAGTAGCAGTATGAAGGATAGCATCGAGGGTGATGTGAAGGATATGAGTGATCCGTTGCAGATAACCGACGCTATTGCATCTAAAATCCAAGGGACACGGGCTCACGATTATTTCCTTTCTGCTATGCAACACCTACTTCTGATTCGCGAGAATTCTGGGGAAGAGGGCCTACGAATGTATCAGCTTGTAGATGCTATGCTCAGTTACGTTGCTATGGACCGGAGACTCCCTGACCTGGATCTCCGACAAGGGTTGACTTTTACCGTACAGAGTCTTCTAGACCGGCTTCATACAGATGCAGAAGCAAGACGGGTATATGATGAATCTCTGGAGGCTCGTCAAATTGCAGAGGCTGCAATCGCCGAACGCGATGAAATGAAGGCACAAATTGAACTAGGCGCGGATGGTTTGGTTAAGAAGCTACAGAAACAGATCGATGAGCAAACTGATATCATAGAGCTTCAATCGAGACAAAATGAAATGATCAAAGCCGAGATCGCCGATCTTCAAAGGCTTCGAGCTCAAGAGCTCCAGCGCAATGAACTGGAGACTCGCGAGCTTTATTTGATGCTTCGAGATGCCCAAGACATAGCCGCATCGAATGCAAAAAAGAATAATATTGCAGAAACAGATCCTTCCCATATGAGAGGGATTTTGGATCGTGAGAAGCTTCTGGGGAGGTTGGAAATGCAACTAGAAAGGACGAAAACGCAGTTCAAGTTGGAAGGCAAAGTATGGGGTCAGCACGGCCCTTCAGACCGGCTAAGAGAGCTACGGGAACAAATGGATGGTGAACCTGATTCCAGTGACGACTTCCAGGAACATGCGCGCCGAAATCTGGATAGTAATGCTCTAGGATCTGTACATCGGAAGAGAAGCCTTGTCCCGGGTGCAAATGATGCCACAGGAGAGGGCCTAGAGCAGATTCGAGACGAAGATGGTGAAATTTTATACGAAAAAGCACGTCTTGTGGACATCCAGCGTCCTCGGATGAACCCTGCTCAAGCTACTGGCCTCCTTGGCGAGATTACTGCGAAAGTCCCTAAAATTGGCGCTGAAGAGAATGAGGCGAATGCGAATGCTGCTGTTGACAAACACGCACGTTCTGAATCAGATACTCCGGCCATTAAAGTGGAAGGACCCAAGGGCGATGGGAAGGTCGGCGCAAAAGATTTGCCTGCTGTTGCTCCCCCACCATCCCCCCC
>MBFL02000458.1:0-25052 GCA_001696595.2 Aspergillus hancockii | reverse complement strand
GTTTGGGGGTTTGGTTTGGGAGAGGGGGAATGGGGGATTTTATGGTGGTGGTTATGGTACTGTGAAGTAGATGGAGTATGGTTGGTGATACGTGTTGGGGGTAGTTGAAACCGAGATTGCTTACGACTCGGTCGGAGATACCCAGTACTTGATAGTTGGTCTAGCTTTGTACTAGGTTATTAAACAAGATAGGTCGTCAACTCTATGCGAACTGATATTGGCCTACGGTTATATGTAGAGCATGCTCTGTGAATGTAGGTACCTTTTTAAGTCTGCGCGTACTTAATCGCATCGTTGAGGTCGTACTAGCTCATTGTGATGACAAAACCTCTAATGATGAACAGCCGACAGAAGAATCGAAGATCGAAGATCCTTGAAATGTACACAAAAGCTGAGATGGAGGACTACTGACATGTTGAACGCCTAAGGAGGCCGTCATTATGGGGCACCCGTTACCATGTCAAGTAAATGGCTAGGCCAGACTCGTGACTGACCCAAATAGACTCCCGCTCCCGGCATAGACCACGACCTACCTTCAATCAAATCCACATTGGATGGTTATAGCGCTCTTCCCATCCTGAATATTTAGCAAGGCATGGCCAGCCAAGTACTAGATATTCCTCCTACTTCGCCCGATTAAAAGTCATCCCAATCATCCGTGCCAGGACCTTCAACCACCAGATTACGCCCCTCGCAATCTCTCTTCACACGAATGGATGAAGGCGTGGAGTACCGCCTCACTATGGCGCTTTACGAGGAGGACATCTTCACCCTAGGACGTCGAATGTTGGTCTTCAGGCTCCCGCATCCAGGACCCGGTCGTGGTAGGTGCACCTGCTAGCGGAGCAGTCTTGTCGACTGTACGACTGGCGGCAGATCTAGAAGGGTGGCTGAGTTGTCTTTGTCACTGAATATATGCGACATGCAAGGGGGCATGATCTACCGGTTACGGGAAGAGACAAGATCTACTAATTATTGATCTTATGGTAAGGACTATAAACATTGTCGAGGCTTGACAATTCTGATGCAGATATTTGATTCGGTCCGCTCACTGATGGGGATGCCCTATATTCGTTTTGGGAAAGGATGCCTATACTCTAAACGGAATATGACATTTCACTTCATTCCCACATTCCTTGGGTCCCAATCGATATTGACGTTGGCAACGATCGCTCCCCACTCCTTATCTCGACGTAGTACTGAGGGACGCATTCAGCCGTCGATGTTGCATTCTAAAGCAAGGGGTTGCGCGTCTCCACGTGTCGGCCTTACTCAGATCACCTTTTCACACGTCCCGTCTAATAGGACTCATTCCACTTCTGAATTCAATAGTGAGTATGGGCTCTTCTATGTGGATGGGGAGAGTCTAGCTATGAGCAGTCAATGAAAACATGACCCAGACTTGTTTCCTAGAATGCGTGGTGTATACTAGGGTTGAGGTTTGGGCCGCCTCTAGAAGGGGGAATCGTCTCATACCAATCAGACCTTATTGAAAGTTAAGCATGCCTTTCACCTATCAACGCATGTGGTTCAGGAGACTGGAACCTTTGCATCCAAATTCAGAGGCATTGGCCTTTGCTTTATTTGGCAGTGTGAGCACGTTAAGAACCTCACTCGAATCGATCACTTCCGCATTCGGAAATCTGGATTTTCGCAGTCTCTGCGAGCTGAGGCATTCTTAAGGATGAATTAGCCGTACTGGAGTTGCTCCTCATCCACTCGAGCATTTCCTATTCATTTTCTCAGAGCGCATGAGTGAAGACGATCTTTGACTGATGTCTGTGTTAGCGGCTGTCACGACCGTCCTCATATGGCTGGGCGCGGTGCAGGCCAAGCTAGTCCGCGAGACGCTGGAGTTCACCTGGGAAGAAGGCGCTCCTGATGGCGGCGTTCCGCGGAAAATGATCCTCACTAATGGGAGGTATCCGGGACCTGATCTGGTGTTCGATGAGGATGATGACGTCGAGGTAGCTCAATTAGCGAAAAGGCTGCAGACAATAATGACTGACTTTTGCTTAGATTCAAGTCTTCAATAACATGCCGTTCAATACGACAGTTCACTGGCATGGTCTCTCGTGAGATGCCAGCACTATCCCCCACCCTGATCTTGACTAATCAGACTATCTTACAGAATGATAGACACTCCATGGTCTGATGGTGTCCCTGGGCTATCGCAAAAGCCAATTGAGCCCAATTCTTCTTTTGTATACAAGTTCAAAGCTTCTCCAGCAGGCACATTCTGGTTCGTAACCTTCCAAAGCTGCCAAATTCGCATTTCTGACCCGGTGCAGGTACCATTCGCATTACAAAAACGTGATGACAGATGGACAAGTCGGAGCACTCTATATTCGGTAGGACTACAGCAAGATTTGACCGAGCGTAGCTGACATTGAGTTTAGCCATAAGCCTGATGCTCTACGCCCATATTCTGCGATTACCAATGACACCACCGAGCTGGCCAACATGCAGCGCGCAGAAGCCAACTCAAACTTAATTCTAGTGACTGACTGGACTCATTTTACGGCCCAGGAGTACTATCAAGCGGAGGTTGACTCGAGTTTGAATCTTTTGTAAGTGTGATCGACTAGTATTTACTCAGTAGCGTTTGATTAATATATAATGTAGCTGTATCGACAGTATCCTCGTAAATGGCCAAGGCTCTGTTTACTGCCCAGGAGCGGAATTCTTACAGGATCTTGCTGGCTCCCAGATCGATCTAGTATTGGAAGGTACAAATCTGACTGATCGAGGGTTAGTGCCAGAAGGAAGTAATTGCTTAATGAAACAACGACATTGGCTAACGTTCAACTAGATGCTTGGTGCCCGGGTTGCACAATGTGCAGGGAAGCTGGCCTAATCAGAACCCTATTGCTGTCCCAGAATCTATGCATGACAACTGCACGCCATCTGATGGAGGCGTCCCTGTGATTGAAGTCAATCCGGGGGATGGATGGGTCAGCCTGAACTTTATCGGGGGCCAGGCACAAAAAGGAACCACTTTCTCGGTGGACAACCATCCAATGTGGGTTTACGAGGTAGATGGGCAGTTTGTTGAGCCGCGCCAGTTCGAGATGGTTGGGATGTACAATGGCGCGAGATATTCGGTTCTGCTCAAGCTAGATCAGACGCCCGGAGATTATGCGATTCGGATCACCGATAATGGAGGAGACCAGGTCATCAGCGGATATGCCATTCTTTCTTACCGTGGGGCAGACGCAGAAACTAGTCCGAAAGCACAGCTTGGCCCCGAGACCAAGGGATACATTGACTACGGGGGACAGAAAACATCTGCCGAGGTCAGATATCTGAACTACGCGATGAACCTGCCTGCGTTCAATGTTCCCTTACCTCCCAAATCTGCGGACCTCCTTCTAAAAACACACATGACGCGCGTCAACAGTTCCTATCAGTGGTCTCTAGGGCATGGAGCATTGTACGAACCCGAGATGACGGCAGACACCCCACTTATATTTGAGGAGGAACCATTGGACGTCTTGGGTTCGAAATACAGGCTCGAGACCCTCAATAACACCTGGGTGGACATTATTATCCAAATCATATCCGACCCAGAAATGGATCCGATTCACCCACCACATCCAATTCACAAACACGGCGAGCGCGCCTATATGATCGGGGACGGAATGGGTGTCTTCAACTGGTCTTCTGTTGACGAGGCAGTACTTGAAAGGCCTGACCTTTTCTATCTCGATAAGCCCCCGTTACGTGATACGTTCACCACCAACACCCTCACTGCCGCCTTGGATCCTGGAGTATGGATAGCGATCCGGTACTTTGTTCGGGGGCCGTTCCCTTCGCTGCTTCATTGCCATATTACAACGCACCAGGAGGGTGGCATGGCGTTAGCACTTCTGGATGGCATTGACACATGGTCTGAACTACCTACAGAGTCTGAGGTAGTAAACTACAACAGTAGACTTCGAGCTTGAATATCTCCAGTAAGTGGCATCTGACAATGGTTTTTACAATGGTTTAGTTTTATGTGTATTCTATTCGAAAAAATGGTTATTATCGCGTATATGGAGTATCGGACTGGTGAGGGATCTTTGATGTCATACTTATTTTGCAAAATGTTTAATACAAGCATTATAAAGCATACTATACACCTAGTGCCCGGTAGTGGTTGAACTTAGAACACAGACACTAAAAGGAAAGAATGTTATCTTATTTCGTATGACTATGCCCTATGTATTTCTTTGGCTATGTCCCATGGTATGCCTATGCTAAATGACCGAGGACTTTAGTTAAGCCCCTTCAACCTGATAAATCTTTTATGTAAACACACACAATCTTAGGTTTATTCTATCCTTCGCTCTGCAATCGCCTAGATCCACATTAACCCGTAACGACGTACGGCTAATGCTAATCTTTATCTATTCCCATCAATCACAGACGCAGACGCAGGCCTCAAAGGCAACGGTGCGGGCTCCTCATAAAGCGGACTCAAGGGAGTCGGCGGCGCATAAACATACGACTCATCAGACGAAGTGTGCCGAACCTCAGGCCATCTCTCGGGTTGCCCAAATCCCGCCCTGGCTTCAGCCTCCGGCTCCACGATCTTGAGCTTTTTGCCTTTCTTCTTCTTCTTATTGTCTCTCCTAAGAATCCCCCACCCCCACTCATCGTCTTTCGGCTCTTGGGCCTCAGCCTGAGCCAGCGGCTCAGGACATAGCGGGGGACTCCCCTTCCCATCTCGCTCTTCCGAGGGACCAGGCGAAGCCGAAGAAGGCAAAGGAGGCGGCGAAGGCGTCAAAGGCCAGTCATCGCTTACCGGCTCGGTCTCCTGCTCCATTTCCCGCCGCTGACCCCCATCCTCATCCTTATAATCTGCTCCAACCTCCTCCACTGGCCCAGCCCCCCCATACGGCTCAACCTCCGGCACAACATCCTCAAACGCAGGCTCCTCCCCCTCCTCCCCTACCTCAGGCACCTCATGAATTGTCTCCTCAATAATCCTCACCGCATCCCCATTCGCCATCGAATGCACAATCTGCCTCCCACCAGCCCCCGCGCCACCACTCTCAAATCGCCCAAACTCAACAGCAGCAGCCAACTTCTCCGAATAAACATCCACAACAATCCTAACAACCAACCGATCAAATCCCGCGTCCCGCCCAAACACCCCCAAAAACCAGTCCCGCTTAAACGCCCCACTATCAGCCTCAAACTCATCCTCAATCTTCACCCGCACATACTCCGCAAACCACGCATCATCCCTCGGCAACCGCCCATAGACACCCCTCGCTATCCGGAGTATATCAGAAGTAGGCACGTCACGATCAAATACCTCCATGTAATGCTTAGCATGGCTCTCCAGACCCTCTAGCCCGTATTTCCTTGCAGCGAGGTAAGCGAGCACAGCGCGGCGGTACTCTGTCGTGCGGCGGGGAATAGTGGCGTCCGGGCTGTCGCGGAGGGTCTCGTATTCGCCTGTGTAGAGGTAGTGGACTAGGGTGTGGCCGATGTCCTCGTCGATGTCGAGGGAGGAGACGAATTTGAGGCTGGGGTTGAAGGTGTGTTCGAAGGCTTTTGGGGAGCGGCGGAGTTGGGGGAATTGGCGGAGGTAGTATTCTGGGATTATGTATTCATCGCGGCCGATTATCAGAGTGACGATTGGGGCTTTGTAGGGGCTTTCTTAAAAGGTCAGTTGGGTTGGTTTTGGAATTGGGATTGGGGTTGGAGTTGTTGTGATGGACCTCGTTGGTGGTTGGTGGTATTCTCGCACCTCAGCGTCGATGTACGAGCCTTCTTCTATGGTGTCCAAGTGCATGGTTGCCGTTACCTACTACTTCCGGCGGAGTAGTGGTCGTCTCGGGGTGTTTGCACGTATGCCGTCCGACAGTGATACGATCTAGTGATGATAACGCATCCACTGCGACAGGAAACAGGCGAAGGTTTGTTTCTGCCCCGCTTGCTCTCAGGACGATTTCTACCTTTAAAAGTGGCTTATTTGTTTTCCTTTTCTTTTTCGTCTTCCTTGGAAGGAAGATGTTCGAGGATCGAGTCAGAAAGTAATGCAGGTATGAGGTGTTCCAGTCGCATGAGGCGAATTGGACTCGGGCTCCATCGTTGCGGGGACCACGTCAGTCTTTGTATGCATGCGAGGATGCCCTTTAGGGCTTGTGGGCCTTGTCGGCGGAGGCACGCTGATAGGTAGTGGTTGCGCGTGACGGATGTGTGGATTGATTTGGATTGGATTTGTCTTGCCTGCTCGCCTGGTGAATGGTGGGGGATTAGCTGGGAGAATTAAGGTAGGTACTTTTTATGGACTTTGGAGCGGGTGTTCAGGCTGCAGTTGATGTTTATGGGGGTTGTTCAGTGTATGGATGGGAAGTCCCCGCAATAGTTGCGGGTAACACTTTGGTGTGTACGTCTTTGCGCACGGTTAGGAAAGAAGAAAATTAGGAGGAATATTTGAATATTATTTTAATAACTTATAATCTCTCCTACACTTGTTTTAACAGACCCAACTGACTCTATTGTCTCACACTTTTCTCCTCGAGTCGACTTCTATGATTATCCATAGGCGACCTTAGTAAAGAGCTAGACTTAGAATATCGCTCAGACAAGAAGAACCCGACCAAAGACTATTAGAAAAATCAGTCCCATCAAGGCTTCTTAAATGCTACAATAATCATGGTGCTGCCACCTACCTTGTGCCAAATACAAGTAAAGAACACATGTACCTCCCACTGCCGCCGGTATGCGAGTGTATCACTTAGGTATGAAAGACCATGTATGAAAGCCCTATCAACTCCAAAAACCCATCATTTCAATGAATGTTACCATTATCACCATTGGATGCAAAAGAATCGCCCAAGGTTGCCAGAACGCTAAGATATGTAACTCACGCTGCTCGAACGATGCCGTCGACGTCTTCTATGCGAATGTGACCGGGAACTGTGCGTCGAGCCTACTTCGCTATCAGGATAAGTAGGCGCATGTCGGATGGATCCGCGACTGGCTTTAATCGACGATGTCTCGTTATCAGCTGGTTCAGGAGCGGTAATGGCTGCAACGGCAACGGGAGCGGGAATTGGCTCTGGAAGTTGACGGGTAGCCTGTTCGACTTGCTGACTACTGCAGCCGAGGAAACGAGGAGCTGGGGTTTGGACGAGACCGACTATCAAGTAATCATTAGCTCTCGCTAACATTGTGTGGGAAAAGAAGAAATTCGATCGGCAAAGAAAATACGGGCAGATATTACCTTGAAGCATCAGATTATCCCATATTGTTCTTGGAGGCTCAAATACCCCGATATTTTGAATAAGAGAGTCGTCGACGCCGGGCAAGTTCATCCAAACCAGAGCCGTTCCCCGGTGGATATCGCCCTCGATCCGGAATGGTTGGAGCTTCTCTGGAATGAGTAGCGGCGTAGGGACAACGATCGGTTCATAAGCAGGAATAAGTAAATGGAAGAAAGGCCGTTTTCGTCGCGGATGTCGTGTGGCATACACATCTCTGATGGACGACATGAAAGCGACCAGCGCATCAAGATCATGTACGATTCCAATAAAATTCCGGCCGAGGAGACCTTTTGTCCGCAATTTCTCCTCAAAATGATAAGTCCAGTCCGTGTCTGGATGGTACACAAAGAACCAGTCAAGCTCGCTGTCCGACTTTTCGATCTTCGATTTCAGCATCACATAGATGTTCTCAGCAAAGGCCGCTCCTCCCGCGAGTGCAAGCTCAGCTCGCTGTGTCTCGCTCATGCTTTTGAGGTGGCCTGCAATCGCGCGTAATTCACCCACCCCTTGGTAGGTTGCGATCGCATTGGCGACAATTCCTACTGCCCCCACCGTACCGGTAAAGGCGGATGCGTAGATTGCCTTGTCGCCGAACGAGTTTGCGGCAATCTTAATTGTCTCAATGACCTTCTTCACTGTATCACTCGAGACATTTAATTTCTCCCCGACCGCTTGTATTGTTTTGAGAGCATCATTTGTTTGTTCTGCTAGCTCGAGCACTTTCTTTTTCCTTTGCTCGAATAACATTATTTTGCTGGTGTGTGACTGATGGTTTCCGATACGGTTGGCTCTGTAGCTGATACCTCCAGCGGCGGGTTTTGTCGTTCAGTAACTGATTCGCTCGCGAAAACGCTTAAGCCACAGTGGACTCAGTTTATCCTCACAGCTCGGGTGCTACTCTGTTGAGAAAGCTTCGCAGACCTTGGGTATCATGTCAGTGGAACGAGACTTCACAATTCTTGTACCGTTTAAGTAGAACTCACATAGAGACATGATTGTACGCACAACAACGGACAACTGTAATTATGTCATGTTCTTAGTTTCTCTCTTTATCCAAGCGAAGGTCCATAATGTATAGCCCGAGCTATTTATATTGGAATTAATTGGGCGCCCCACAGCCCGATCATTGGCTATCCGCACCGACACGTATATACTCCGTTTGCTTTGCTGTATCCCTATGGGGCCACTTATATCTGATTGGAGACTGAACTGCTGGAAAACTAAATTGCCAATGCCCAAACAGCTAACCGTCAGTGAGGAAACTGAAGGTACTCTGGCAATTGCGCGGTGTTCACCGTACTGTGCTATAGGACCAGAGTGTCAGTGTGCCAAGCCAACCGTTGGTCAGCGCATTAAGTTGATTCCGTCACGAGATTGAGATCTAAGAGTGAGCTCAAGGACTGTCCGAAGTCCACCGCCGTTCGAAGCCTTGTCCGGATTCTCTTTATGGCCGAGTTCTGCTCTGATGAGCTTCGGTGCATCCAGCGATCTTGGCAGCCCCGTCGGGGCTTGGAAAAGCAGCCAAAGTATGGAGCTATCGGCAGTAGGTCGTACCTGCAGACCCGGACATTTATTGCTTCGGAAGGCTCTCACTACACTTATCGGGGCTTTCGGCAGTGAACTTCTCCTGGCTAACACTTTGCGACCGACTTGTCTCAGGCGATAACGTTTCACTTTGTTTTCTCGCAGCATGCTCCCGCCAGGATGATTCCTGTAACAGTCAAGATATAAGCGATGCTGATTTCTATCTGGACTGTATGTCTCGGGTTGAATCTCGCACTCTTCTGATATTCGTGAAGGCAGGTCGCTATAGGCTAGAGTAAAATATCTAATACCGTACTACAGATGGTATCGTCTGAGCGATCATGAAGGTTACCAGGAAGCTATCCCTTCGTCTGGTGGTCACTGGAAAAACGGTGATAAATAAAGCGAGCGGCTCGGGTTGGCGGGTTTACTCACCGCCTATTTACAATATAGCGGTTTTAGGAAATACGAAGCTTTTCGAGCATCCTAGATTTCTATATACACGCTTTACCTAGTAGAAGCAGTACTGATGCTCTATTTATTTATTTAGAAAGTGGGTATAATTGATCATGTGGTACTATACTCTAGTGGTAAAAGCTCCCTAGGCCCACGTCCCCCCTTTAGAGCGTGATGACTATACGAGAGACTACAGCTGACATACCTAGCCCCTTTAGTGGTTCGGGAATGCGTGTAGACAGCTTTCTGTATGTGATTTGAGACCCTAAAATAGGCTGGGTAGACTGGGTATCTCCAGCTCTAGATTCTGGCCCGGAAAACTGCCTGAGAAGGCGGTGGTGAAGGAGGTTGGGAAGTCATGTTATGTTGGCCCTAATCTAGGTGTAAAGCACTTGCCTTCCATAGTGGTAAGGGTTTTCTGCCATAGTCAGACGCTGAGGAAATTGACTAACCAGACATCCTAATAATCAACCAATCTGGGCGCCTCACTTAATGTTCTGCCGCTTTTCCAGTTCCCACCAGACGAAGGGATACGACCCATGGTCCAAACGATCAGCATAACTTAATGACTCTGACGTGATGGATATTACTGGTGCAGAGCATGATTGCTACACCCAGTCATTAATCCAGTGATAGCAGCGGCGGGTCACTTCATTTCATAACTAAGTCAGATGAAGATATCTAGCTTACACCCATTCAAGCACTCTCAAAAGATTAAGTAGAATAATTTCTGTGGTGGGCAAGTCACGCTCGGTGCCTTAAGGCAACCAGGGGGCCTGCCAGAGGAAAGACAAAAACGCAATTCAGGCGATCTTAAGCGTGGACTGAAGCAAGCCCCAGAACCATTCATGGGTGAATATCCACGAAGACTAGTATGTCTCTTTATCTCAGCGGATTGCATATCTGCAGGACTAGTTGAATAACCTCAGTATAGAAGGAGGGGTATTTTATGCTCGATGAACATCCGAAGGTGAGGAGTGTATCCTGTGTCGGATCTAGGGAAGGATGTTGTCTGTGTGATCTAACAGCCTGATTAGCCAATACATTTAGTATAAGCCAAGAGTACCAAGTATACTAGGGTCCGAGCGGATCAAAAATGTTTTCACAATCCCATTCCTACCCTGCAAGTATCTGATACGAAGATCAGCTATATTACACGTCAGAAAACTAGCCGACCAAGGATTATCCATTTTCTCAACCCTGGCCTTGACAGACCGAACCCTATATTGAACAACTCTGTCCCTCCGGGTTGAAACATTCTTAACAAGTAAGAACTAGCGTATCGACTACTCAAGTCAGTCCCTCTAGAGTTACATTTATCATACTTTTATATTCAAAACCTCCAGTAATGGCATCGACAGCATTTCCCTCTCGCGCCAAAATCGCCCGTCTCTCGGATGGGACAACCTACGGACATGTGGCGGTTCCTCCTTCATCGCCAGCCCCAAGTCACGTTTCTCCTTCACGGATATCCTACATCCACCTATTATTGGAGTCACCAGATAGCCGGTCTACAGCGTGCTGGATATGGCGTTATCGCTCCAGACCTGCTCGGTTATGGCAACGCAGACAAGCCCACCGACCCCCATGCTTATGGTTACAGAGCTATGTGCAGCCATATGATCGAGACACTGGACATGGAGGACGTGGCCAAGATAGTCGCCGTGGGGCATGACTGGTAGGCCGATCCGGTTTTTCGTTTGTTCAAATTGCATTATCGAGTCCTCTAGGCGAACAGATGATCCTATTCGAGAAAATGGTCATCATGCACTATGGACTAACAGAAAGACCGTCTTAACAACAGGGGAGTCGCCCTTGCCTCTCGCCTAGCAACATACCATCGTAATACACTCCATGGCCTTGGGATAATTGGCGTTTCATACATCGAGCCAAGCTTAGTATGGGACATAAGTCTGTCCCCGTATCCGATGGCCCATTTCTCCCAGCTCTCACACCTTTAGATACCCTATGTAACTTCACTGAGCCTAGTGGGCTACGAAGCGTAGGGGGGACTGGAAATAGCGCAACACCGACAACGCCGAAATCGACAATGACTCCCATGTATGCTCGCCTGTCTACCCACATGTGATCTGTTGCAACTAACAACAAGACCCTATAGCCCGCCTCCACATTCAATCTCCTCTACCCCAGTGACGCATCCCTTTGGAAAACCGATTTCGCCCCTACCGACAAAGCAGCCGATTTTGTTCGTGCCGGGCGAATAACCGCACTCCCTTCATGGTGCCCTCTAAACGAACATACCGCTCGAGATCGTATTTTCGCGAAAGGCCCTCTATCCTGGTACAAATCAACAATCCGAGGTATTAACGCCGAGGACGAGGCTGCCATCCCAGAAGAAGACAAATTTTGTCCCGTGCCGAATTTGTTTATAGCTGCGAAACGGGATTATGTTTGTCAGGCGGACTTGCAGATTCCTTCCACGAGGACGTGGGCTCCTAATGCGAAAATCGAGACGATGGATTGTGGGCATTGGGTGCAGTTAGAGGAGCCCGAGACCTTGAATGAGCTGTTGGATGGGTTTGTAAGGGATGTGACGGGAAAGGAGTAGACTGAGAATGATGAGTATCTGTGTATGCGCCAAGATAACAGTGCTGAACAGCGATGAACTTGACGTTGAACTGGTCTAAGGCTAGCGAAATGCTATCAGGAGTATTTGGTCCAAACGGCATCTCAAATAAAAGAGGTCTAATCTTCTAACTTCCCATCTACAAAGTAACTCCCAAGGGAACTGAAAAATCCGACGCCGAACTCCTCGGGGTACCAATGGGCATCAATATCTTGGCTTTCCGCATGGAATTGATAATTGATTTAAGCTGAGCGAAGGAAATCAACTAAGTCGGCATTTGGTGATTACTTGCAGGGATGCAGCCGGTTCCTGTTGGGAATGACAGCCACAGCCTATTTTCTGTGGCTGACATACGATGGCAAACAAGAGCACTTTTTCAGCGACGACACCGTTGTCGATTTAGCTCTTCGCCCATCTAATAAATCTGACCCGAAATATATCCTGGTGGTTTCCTCGTTCAGTCCAGAGTTCATGACTGATCGATGGTTAGAAGTTGTGTTCATAGGTGGAAGCGACCCCTGGGAGGCAGATAACAAAGAGAGCGACCCAACCTCTAAATATTCTCCCCCTATTTAAACATCCAGTGGTGGTCTACTATGCTCCGCAGGTCACGGCTACAAATGTCGAATGCTTCATAGAGACAGAGTCCCATTGTGCCGTTATGCCCGAAGTGCCCGAAGAATTCATCGACGTCGCTATTGTTGGTGCAGGTATGTTACACCCTTTCACAGAGCTCAACCAATCGTTAATATCCAACGAATACAGGGTGGTACGGGCTCAAGACAGCTAAAACATACCTTGACTTGGAGCCAAATACTAAGCTAGCGGTGTTCGATGGAGACAACACCGTTGGAGGCGTCTGGAGCAAGGACCGCATCTATCCGAATCTTGTAGTGCAGGTATGAATGCAGCGTTATCTCGTGACCCAGGCTATAGGGATTAACAAACGTTGGTAGGCTGGACTTGGGTATTTCAGTTATCCAGACATCCCGATGTCAATCGAGGGGGAGTCAGGCAACCATCTAGTCAGTGCCCAGATGATCCATGGCTACCTAGAAAAGTTTGCCATAGATAGTGGCCTCATGCGGTCATTCGACTCAACAGTTGGGTCGATACGGTCAAACGAAGCCCCCGGGGTTGGAGGCTGACGGTCAGTGGTCATCCTATCGATACGACAAAGCTAATTCTAGCTTGCGGCGTCAATTCGGTCCCACGTGAAATGCGTTTCAAAGTGGAATCTGGGGCCACTGTTAGCCACTCCCGAGATATTGCCGCTAATGTACATAACTTGAGAATATCTGAGGGTGTTGTGGTAGAAGGGGCAGCAAAGTCGGCGTGTGATGCAGTCTATCTACTGTGCTCCATGGGCAAGCGTGTTACCTGGATTATTCGTCCTGATGGGTCGGGGCCGATGCCTCTGATGCCTCATACAATCGCAGGAGTCAACGCAATCGCAGGAGTGCCCGACCCCTACAGTACTCAATAAGTATACTGTGCAAAGCAACAGGCTGACTTCATTAGTCGGCTCCACCCGTCTGATTGGCTATCTTAGCCCAGCCATATTCAATACCGACACACTGCTTGGTGCTGTGTCCTATCTAACAGCTCTCGGAAGGTGGTTGACTAGAGCAACCTGGGGCTTCTCACTGCTATGAATGATAAGGCGGCCGGGCATCATACGGGGCCTGTCATGGCGAGGATACTAAAGAGTGGATGGAGATTTCTGGGAGGAGCATGACCAAGCTGCCGAAAAGATCGTCGCCAAATCGAGGCCTATTATAGCTACTGGCCTCAAGCGTACTACCTGGCATCCCGACCGCACGACCATGAAGCGTCGCTAGAGACTGTACAATCGATGCATCCCGCAGGACTGTGCGCGCGCCGGGAATCGTTCTATCGCGATCCTAGGACAAATCAATACCATTCAGACGCCCAACCTCGCCGAAACTCAATCACTGTAATTTTGCCGCCCTATGGAATGGCAATTGTTACTCACTTTGGATAGCTGGGCTATATCGCATATGCTGGGTGAGCTCGAGCTTCCCGGCGAGAAGACCATCAAAGAAATCTCTGTTTCAGGCAGGGTCACGGATGAGATATAGCACCACGGGCGATAGGTATCTGTACGCTGTTTTTTACTGGATTGAGTATCTGGACCGACTCCTTCATGACATGGGTCTGAGGTCACATCGCAAAAGCAACTTCATTTCTGAATATCTTTCCCCGTACCGGGTGGATACTTATGCGGGGGTTGTGGGTGAATACATCGCCGGCGAGCAAGCAAGAGAGGGCGGGAATGAACAGTGTCAGAGCAACTGAAAAAGACTAAAGAGTTGAACTTGTCTAGTAGCCATATGGTGTGAGAACATATTGTTCATATTTTGTCTAGAGTCGCGGTTTCCTCTGTCAGCCTAATAACCTATCTGGAATCTGTCAATACAATTTTCACATGTTTAGGTCCACCCATTTATGAAATTACTGAGGAGCTATCAGTGGTAGAGATTTGTAGCAAGGGGGGATGGAGCGGAAAAGGTAGGTGATGGCTAGATACTACATAACGTTGTAGGTGGCTCCAGTATCCTTGGAATATCGGTGGGATAGAGTCACACACCTGCACTTGCATATGCCCGTGAAATCACCGATAGTTATAATGTCCCGATGAGAGAAACATGGTGCCCCCAAAGATTAGAAATCTCCCTACAGATCCATGTGCCTCCATCTGTAGGTAAGTCCTGACGGCTTTCTAGCGAGCATAACATCACCTTAGCAAACTGGCGTTTAGGACCTATAAAATGTCCACCGCTTCACATGACCTTGTTGCTGATCACTGATAGTGCATCTCTTGAGAGCATCATGTGGTCATGTACTTGGGCCCAGAACGGTCATCCGACAGCCCCCTGACCATGTCGTCCGTGAATATCACCCCAAGTCCACAGGTCTCACCAACATCAACCAACTGGACCAATAAGAAGCCGTAGACAACCCTGAACTCGCAACAGTCGCGAAAATCCACTTTCCATCGGAAGACCAATAGGATGGCGTCCCAAAGAGCTCGTCCCAAGAATGCCAACGCGATCTACACATGACAGATGAAGTGAATACTATGACGAAGGAATGAAGCGCCAGCAACCTATACTGATAGTTTTAGCACTCACTATCATCTATCATGTATAGTTACAAGTCATCCACTTGCACAGATTACTGTTTGTGTTATCCTGAGTTTCAGCGGATGTAACAATGGGCGGGGAATTCAGGCACCAGTGTACAAAGCCACGGTATAAGACCGGTGCATATAACTTACTGAAAAGCCCCGGGCGCTTTTAAGTTTCCATTCATGCTTTCAGCAGATCATTCAGAGTTTCTACTTAGTGATCTGAAGTATACAGTCTGGCAGTCCATTCGCAGAGATGCACCTCCCAAAGATCGCATTGACCGCTATCGCTGCATGTGCATCACTTGGTCTAGCAGCCCCCATCAACTCCAATGATACAAAAACAGTATACCAGCGTTCCTGCTGGTTTATGTGCTTTCAATTGGAGCCCCCGTGTCCCAGTGGTTGGGTAAGTTTCTGGAATTTTTAGAAGGGTATGCATTGAACTAACGGAAATCTAGCATAAGGAAAGATTCAACGATGTAGCATCTCTCCCCATCCTTTTCTTGAACTATTTCTAATGGCATTCGTAGATTTGCTGGACTTGTTGCCGGAACAGAGCACCTTAGAACCTCCTAGCAAGGCGACTCACAATTCGAAGGGAAAATAAACAGGACGGATACATCAACGCTTATTATTTCCTTCATTGATTAAGTGGGTAGTGTTAGAGTCGTCTATAGACGGGGGTTGGCATAAAGTGACGCAGCGAGTCTTAACAACAATATTTAAAGTCTAGTACCCTAATATGTCTTCTCAGGAATGTATAGAAGCCCTGATCAATCAATCACTCCCGCACTCGGTAAGGTTGCCATGTCGGTACTTCCTATCCTCGTATTAAGAACATCACCTCCCTTTCTCGTTTTATGAAACAAGGACGAGGTTCTCTTTACCTCCGGCCTTGACACATCCCGGCTTTATGACCATGTATCCAATGCATAGTGTCCAGTACCGATTTAGTGCTAGACGAGGGTTTGTTGACACTCCTTTAGATGGGAATCCAAGCTTCCTGATTCTTCTGCCATTCCGAAGTTCAATCAATTCGATCAAGGCAAAGAAAGGCGACTAGTGAATTATGCCCAAACACCCTTTAGAGTAGTAGTAGTATTTATCATTGTCATCCAGCCTCTTACAAATCCATCCAATTCTGTAGTGAGAATATTACTAATTTATTTCTGGCACGAACACACCGTCGTTATGTCAGAACGTACTCTTGCACCATGCAGCAGGCGCATAGACGTGAGGGGTTTCACCCATTGAAGAAACGGCCCGGGACTCCATAACATATCCACTTCGGTTGAAGAACAGGGATCATACCACGAATCACTGGCCTGCACGGGCAATGTCTTTCTTCACGATGACGGGTCCTCGTATTTAGTCCCATGTCTAGCAACAATCCGAGACCTCCCCAGCAAGGAGGGCAGCTGTACGACAAGACATTCGCCACAGCATAGTGGAAACTATAGACACAAGAGTACAGGGGCATAGTAAGCAAGGTGAGGGGCCCTTAAACCATAAATTGCGAAACCGGGGTCATCGTCATCACCAGTCTGGCAGCTCTCCTTTCCTTTTGTCCCGCCATTGTCGCAATAACAATTACCACAATGCCTCAAGAGCACCACCTGGATGCTCTCGTCGTAGGAACCGGCTTCGGCGGAATCTACACCCTCTACTCCCTCCTCAAACAAGGCCTCAGCGCCAAAGCGATCGACACGGCCAGCGATGTCGGCGGCACATGGTACTGGAACCGCTACCCCGGCGCCCTAAGCGACACATGGAGCCACCTCTACCGGTTCTCGTTCGACCATGAGCTCCTCCAAACCTACCCCTGGCGCCGGTGGTACCTCACCCAGCCCGAGATCCTAGAGTACCTGCGCCACGTCGTGGAGCGGTACGATCTCCGCAAGCACATGCAGTTCGACACCAAAATGCAGAATGCGGAGTGGAACGAGCGCACCAAAACCTGGAAGATCCAATGCGAAACAGGCGATATCTTCCACGTGCGGTACCTCTTCACGGCTCTCGGGCTCCTCGTTAAGGCTCATTTCCCCTCTATCCCGGGGATTAGCACCTTCAAGGGCGAAATCAACCACACCTCCGCCTGGAACCCGGACGTGAAGCTCGAGAATAAGCGCGTGGGAGTCATTGGCGTTGGATCGTCGGGCGTGCAGGTGGTGACGGCTATCGCGGACAAGGTTAAATCGCTCCATGTGTTCGTCCGACGCCCGCAGTACAGTGTTCCCAGCGGGAATCGGGACGTAACGCCCACCGAGCGCGCGTTTGTCAACAAATATTACACTCAGATCCTGAGAGACGTGCGCGCATCCACCTTCGGCATGGGCACACCCGAGCCCGCAAGAACCTTCATGTCCGTGTCCCCGGAAGATAGACAGGCACTACTAGAAGATCTGTGGCACCGAGGCAACGGCTTCCAGTTTATGTTCGGCGGATTCTCGGATCTGGTCACCGACGAAGCCGCGAACGAGGAGGTGTGCCAGTTCGTCCGCAGGAAGATAGCCGGTATCGTTAAGGATCCGCAGAAACGGGCGGTTCTGACGCCGACGGAGCTCTACGCGCGGCGACCGCTCTGTGACGGCGGATACTATGAGCAGTTCAATCGCGATAATGTCTTCGCGGTGGATGTACAGAAGCATCCTATTACGGAGATTACGTCTAACGGAGTCCGCACGGCAGATGGAACCGTTCATGAGCTGGATGTCATAGTCTTCGCGACTGGTTTTGATGCCGTCGATGGGAGCTATGCTAGGGTCGATATTCGGGGCCGGGAAGGTAAGCGTCTGTATGACCTTTGGAAGCCCTATGGTCCCAGCACATATATGGGAATGTCTGCACATGGATTCCCCAATCTCATGCTAGTTAATGGGCCTCATATGGCGTTTGCCAATATTCCTCCGTCAACGGAGGCTAATATCGAATTTATCATGGATGTTGTTCGACGGGCCGAGCAGATTAACAAACGTACGGGCTCTCCGTGTGTGATTGAGCCGACGGAAGAAGCTGAACGCACGTGGACGGAGCAGAGTAGGGACTCTGTGAAGGGAACTCTCTTTGAGAAAGTACCATCTTGGCTGTTGGGAAAGAATGTCGCTGGGAAAGCTGTCAACGTTCCATTCTATTTTGGAGGATTGGGGAGATTCAGGGCTTGCCTAGCCGATATCAAAGCCCGGGGATTTGAAGGATTCAAGAGTCCATTGGGCCCTTCGCAACCTGCAGCACGACTGTAATGATCTATGCATATACATACATGTCTTAGAACTTATTTATTGCTTAGCATGATCAGGTGTATGTACAGCTATGTCCCATGATATGTGTGTTATGTGAATAAATCCGAGATACAGAAACCAAGGCACATCCCATATTAAGTACTATATTCTTCAACGTCAACCCCCCTTATTGAGGGTGACATTGGCCATCAGGAGGCCCTTCCCCATTCTGAGTATTCGAACCACCTGTTTCACGATCGGGGTCCATCCGCCGCTGGATTCTATCCCAGTCAGGTTCTTCACCAGGGCGCAAGTTCATTGCCTCCTCAGCTAGTACTGCCTCTTGTATGTTACCATTCTGCCGTAGATGTTGCGTGAACTCTCGTAGCAGATAGTTTCGCATAGCAGTGTTCGGCTCATTCCGCCTAGAGCTTAGGCTAGGTGGTACGACTGGGAGTGATGGTGCTGTCCCGTTCACCTTGGCCCGCGCATATTCTACCATCTGCTTTACTAGGACACTGCGCATACCATTTTGTATTCTCCAGCATTTCACTTGCAAGGGTACTGTGGGGCCGACATAGACCTGGTTTGGGTGATCGAGGGCTAGTGGCCACAAGTCTGAGAGAAAAGCGGACTGAGACAAGAGCATGGCGTAGAGATCCCCCCAAATGAGATTTCCGAGAATGCGCATTTGTCCGTAGAAGCCGGGAGACTCTTCCGGTCGCTCTAATCCTTCTTTAGGATCGTAGTGTGCATCGACGGCAAGGACAAAGCCCGAAAAGTCGCCGGCTGGGATAAAGTCAGTGGCGGCGGAGTATGATGTTCCCATGTAGGACGCGACACTGGCGTCGTCGACGACGAGAAAGACGCGGTCATTGACATGATCTTTGTGATCGAACGATGGTATAGCATGATCATGATAATGCCTAAGAATAGTTGTCAATTTTAAATTACTAAGCCCCATGGCTTCAACCGACAATGGACTCACTTTTTCGCTGCTTCAAGGTCCCCTTCCGGAATTCCCAGGACTCGTCCGTCCAACCAATGCAGCTTTAGATGCGGTTTTATGGCATTGGAACCTGTTTGTCCTAGCCCCCATTCTGCAGCATGTGCTTCCAGCTTTTGCACAAATTGCGCCCATTCGGCGTTATTTTGCTGGTACGTGAGCCGATAGATAGCGAGTCCATATCCTCCGATCGGCTCCTGATTATCACCCAGAACCCTAGACAAGCATCGCACGATCCAGGGCTCTTTGGGTACTGGTTCTATTGGCTCGCCCCTCATTTCCCGTCGGACCTTGTTCTGAGCCTCAATTTGGTTGACAGCTGTGCGGTGCAGGGATTCCGGTGATCCTATACCTTGGCTGTGTCCTCGACTCCCGGAACACACATTCTGAAACATGGTCATACGCGTAACCATCTTCAGTCTCTGACTGTATTCTTTCGCTCTCCTCTCGCTATCAGTCGAACGTAGCGCTGCAGGGATATTAGGTTCAACCATAGGCGCAGTATACCCCTTGTAGCCATGCATAGGAATCATGATCCTAAAATCCGCCGTCGCAGAGATCTCCATCAACAAATGCAACCGATCCGTCATCTTCCACTGCAAATTATCCACCACATTCTCACTAATCGGGCGATGAGAAACCAAGCCATCCAAAAGCGGCTTACGCAAAGCATTAACATGCGAAATCACCCAGCGATGCGCCCTTGCAGTCGTAACCTCATAATGCGCAGCTATAAACTCCATCCAAAGCCTAGCAACATCCACAAGCTCCTGGCCCTGCTCCCTACGCCTCGCATTCAACATCGCATCGCCTTCCGCCCAATGATCCAAAATGAGATTGAACGTGTCGCGCAGATTGTTCGCAACAGCAGGCTTGTTAAGGTACTCGAAAGCAGCAACAACAGCTGACAGATGCTGGCACGCCAGATCGAAGTTCGCGCCATGGTCGAGACCCTTTTCGCGCCATCGCTGCTCCGAAAGTGGAATGATGCCCTCCCACGACCGGCTCTTGATCGAATGAATGTTTTTCCCCACATTGCATAGTCGATCGCGATCGCCCATGGAGCCGATTCGGTTTCCCACGCGCGCAAGCACAGAGTCCTCGCCCTCGTTGAGAAGACGACACTCCTCGAGCGTCAAACGCGTATGCTCCGATGTCTTCCCATTCGGAAATGGGGCGCCCTGGCAGCATTCCAGGAAGTGGACGATAGTCTGTGGCTCGAGGAGCCGATCGACTGTGTGTTTGCAAGAGCGACACTTAGCGCGAGATCTTAGTCTTATTATACGGCGATCGCGTCGCGCGCTTAAACTTACCTATTAGTAAATTTTGGTCATCGCGGTGGACCTTGGTGATCACGCTTCCGTCACTGCCAAAATGGCGATATGGCCTCGCACTTGCCATGTTGATTGTTGACCGGTGTGAATCATGATGACAGTGGTTTCGCTTTGGGGAAAATGATAGTCTTTTTAATTGCCGCTCCCCCCTCTCCCCGGAAAAATCTCAGGCGCTCATGTATTTATTCTGTTTAGTTTCCTGGGGTTCCGAGCGCCGGCGCTGCTAGCGGCTGCCTGAATTGTCGGCAGGGGTCTTAAGGCACCCGTGCGTTCCGCTGTTATTGGACGAACCAGAAGAACTAGAGCACATCCACTGTAGCGTTCCAAGGTCCAAGCCCTACTAGACTCCATCCTCATTTGGTACTCAGATACTAGTACATTAGTTGGGTAAGGTTGTGAAGCGCTGACTTCAAGCATGCCTCGGTTACGACTATTTTACGCTGGGAATGGATATATATCAATTTCTTGATGGGCCCGAAGAACTAACAGTGGCCACATAAATGCAGAATCTCTACGATTGCTGGTATAAAGAATAGGGCACCCGAGCATACAGTTCTGGGAAACGGTTTGGGCTGAAGGATATGCAAGATTGAGCTAGGGTGAGAACTACCTGACTTACGTAGCTTCCGGAGAAGCCGATGTCAACAACAGAGCCCTTTTCTCCATGCCAACGTCCACTCTTATCAAGCAAATCAAACAACGCAATGTCCAGTTAGGATATATTGAGGCACCCTTGACAGTGTTCTTTAACATAAATGACAATTTGCATGGCCGCATCAAGAGGCAATATATCAGTCACGTCCCTTGTCAGCCTTGGTTAATTTTCGACGCGAAATGGCTCACATGTAGTGCGTAGGTCTTTGAGCGTTTCGATATCGGTCAGCTTGGTCGTACCCCCATGGATACGGTCGAGACCGGTGGCTCCTCTTAGATTCTCGTCGACGTCACGAGTCAAGTATATGGGTATGCAAGGTCTCATAGCTTGACGAGAAACGGCTTCGTTCTCTATAGTGAAACGCTGGCTAAGTTCACTGCAGGACTAGAAAATCTGCAGCAATCGTTAACGTTTGGTCTACTGGCTATCATCCTGGTAGAGGAGATGATGATCTGAAGAGCTCATTAACATCTTACCTGCGAACACAATAACATGCGATGACGTTGCTGTGTTGAGCGCATATTCATCAATGGCAAAGTTTGCGCGGTAGCTTTCGCTTTGTTTGGTATTCAGGATGGCTTCAGCGGTATTTGGCCTCGACAGGGTCGATTAATTGGTGGTTATCGATGAGGGTAATTGTCTCGTCCAGTGCTGCCAGGGCTTTGACAACAGTGAGCTTGCCTGCGCTAGGGAAGCCGTTGTTCCACAAGAGAGGTGCAGCCATTTCGGTGTTTTGACTCGGGAAGATCGAGAAAGTACAGTGCTTACTGCTCCCGAGACTCAACGGCGTGGATACATGTAGTGAAAGTACTACGGTTGTACAACGACTCAGGAGGACTAGTGCTACACTATCCCTCTCTCGATCTAGTAACCCGATCAACCATCGATAAGACGGGCAGACTGGCATCTGTCACGGTTAGCATTGAGACCTTCCGGACGATAATATGCCGTTAAAATTCTAATTTCGACTTCCGATGAGTCCGCCAATCATCAAGATTTGCCTGCTTTATGAATGATAATCAATCAACCACAGGTTCATTTCTCTCTAGATTAAAGAATATCAACAATACAGACATCTAGATTAGGACAACTGGAAATAGAGCACATTTTTCTGATACCATATACACTAATAGAGGAAGGAACGCCCATTGGAAAGAGGGCACGATTTGTGGTCTGTTCGGGCAAAAACCCTTCCTTATGGGTCTCCCTCCTTCCCAAGTTGCAGCAACACCCGTCAACTCTTTCCTCGATATGATACCCTGACTATTTTTTTCAAGTTCTTGCCGCAAACATTCCTTGTAGTATAAAAGCAGAGCTGATCCCCGGTAACCTTCTTTTTCTTCATCCTTTCTTCAGCCATTTGCTTGACTTTGTGCTTGTTCTGACTTGCGTTCTAGTATCTGTACCTACTTGTGTGTGTCTATTCTTACTTCTGTTTCCCTATTCTTAATTGCATTCTTCTATCGCTACTTGCACTCTTCTATTGTTACTTGTACTCTTTTATCTCCACTTTTACTTCTCTCTTGTTACTTGCACTCTTCTATCTCTACTTCCTTGCTTCGGAGTATCTTCCTGTGTACCTTAGAGGCTTATTCTTATTAGATAGGTAGAGAGCCCCAGCGACGAGCTTGCACCTCACCGTGGCGTTGGGGTCTAGTAACCCCAATGTGGGGTAAGCTAAGACAAGCTCATATACAATACAGACACAATCCGTTTTCATTCTGCTCTCTCATACACTCTAGATCTAATCCTGTCTAGATATTATTCTGTGTTGGGGACATTTCGTAAGATAGTGACCCTGACAAACGTGAGAAATTTTTATGTGAATTTCAGGGGACCGCTATCGTCATCTGGGTTATATTCCTCAGAAAAGCTTGTATCGATATGACTAATCCTAATAATGGTCTATTTTCTATTGTATTTTCACGCCGACTACATCCTACTCAACGGCCAAAGTCGATGATAGCTGAGTTGAGACACTCCTATATTATCTCAGTCTTAGTATCGAGCTGGAGAAACCCTATCTGAAAGATGCCTCGTTCTTTCCACAGAGATAACCAAGGTTCTACAAACGTGGAGATCATCTTAGCATAATCTTTCTCTCTGCCTCTAAGGGCCAGCCACTCGAGCCACATAAAACACACGCCTGAGAAAAGTTCATCTTTTTTCTAAGTGAAGGGAGATGTTAACAACAGCCGAGGGTTAATCTTCTGACGGCATATATTTGCTCCTTAGAAAGTTTGGAAGATCAAGCTTTAACCGGGATGTCGTACTTCGATAATGCCATACAGCTTAAACCACCGGCAAATAGCCATGAATCCATGATGTTAATTTTTCCACGCAGATCCCTCCCTACCTGACAATCTCATATTTCTCTCCATGATATAGGCTCAAAGATTGCTTTTGCCTGAATCACCGGCTATTTCACCATGAAACAATGAGCTGTCAACCCCCCGCTCTAAACGCTTCGTACCTGAAACAAACCCACCAATGGACCGACAACAACTATATCTGGCACAATTCGTCACGGAGGATTAGCCGAACGGCAATGGCTCTCCGCAGTGCCGTCCACTCCAATGATTCTAGACCGAGATCATCTGCAACAGTCATATAGACCAGCCCCTGTAAATGCGGAGATGGACTAGGGTCTGAAGCTTGGAGGGGAAATCTCCGCTCGCCCGAAAGCAACTCAACGAAACATGAATGTCGCTTTCAGGCAAATCATATATACACAAAACAAAGGGAATTCAATTCAGCCGTCTAGAAGTCTCAGAGTACATTACAGGACAAAAATGGGGTATAAAAAGATGGCGTGTCTCTATACTATCATGAATAACAACAACCACACCAGACGACCACATCCATTCCCTTAGTATCCTCCTTGTGACCACCCAAAATGGTGCTGGGATCATTTCTTCTCACATTCCTCCTCTACGCGCTCACCTGCAGCGCCAGAGCCATTGGCGATGTCAAATCCGCCCTCGTCCCACGAGCAGGATCGCTTGAACAAGTCACCAACTTCGGCAGCAACCCTTCCAACGTGAAGATGTACATCTACGTCCCCAACAACCTAGCTACCAAGCCCGGAATCATCGTCGCAATCCACTACTGTGCGTACCACACCACCCCAAACCATGCACACAATGTGATAATCATATACTAACAATACCCCCAAGGCACCGGAACAGCCCAGGCATACTACAACGGCTCCCCCTACGCCCAACTAGCCGAACAACACGGCTTCATCGTCATCTACCCCGAAAGTCCCTACAACGGCAAGTGCTGGGACGTCAGCTCCCAAGCAACCCTCACCCACAACGGCGGCGGAAACAGCAACTCCATCGCCAACATGGTAACCTGGACCATCAGCAAGTACAACGCCGATTCCAGCAAAGTCTTCGTAACAGGCATGAGCTCCGGTGCAATGATGACCGTAACTCACCCCCTCCACTACCACCATCTTCCCCCACCTTAGATTCACGGTACTAAGAGAGAAAACAGAACGTAATGGCAGCAACATACCCCAACCTCTTCGCAGCGGGAATCGCCTACTCCGGCGTCCCAGCCGGCTGCTTCTACTCAAGCGCCAACCAAGCCGCAGCCTGGAACTCCACCTGCGCCCAGGGCCAATCCATCACGACGCCCGAGCACTGGGCCAACATCGCGAAGGCAATGTACCCCGGTTACAGCGGTGCCAGGCCCAAGATGCAGATCTACCACGGCAGCACTGATTCTACGCTGCTACCGCAGAACTACCAGGAGACGACAAAGCAGTGGGCGGGGGTGTTCGGGTATAACTATGGGTCTCCTCAGTCAAAGCAGGGGAATACGCCTGAGGCGAATTATGAGACGA